>CANSZD010002508.1:0-183736 GCA_947648045.1 Beta corolliflora | reverse complement strand
TTATTGATCAAGCTCGCCTAAAATTGGGACGCGACCTAGAGGTTTGCTATAGTATGCACACGCGAAGGTTGGAGGATCTTAAACAAAGGAAGGAAGATGTTCCACAGGATGGATCGATGTATCACCCACATTGACTCAACTGTTAGAGAACCCTGAAGTTCTTAAACAGATTGATGACATTGAGAAGCTCCTAACAACAACAAGGCAAGCGACTTGCATACATGCCATTATTTGACTTGGATATACCCGAATTGAAGGAACAAAGGCAACCCAAAAACACAAACAAAAAGAAGATCAAAGCAAACCTGTTCCCCAAGTCTTTACAGGACGATCAAAGAGACACCAAGAAGCACATGAAGCAAGAATCGAAGCACCACCAAAAGGATCTCCCCACCGGAAGAATTTCTCCTAGAAAACCAAAGAATGTCTCATAGGAAGCTATATTCTGATCATATGGTTTTTTGCACAAATGTTGATAGGGTATATTGGTTTTTTGCACAAATGTTGATAGGGTATATTAGGTTATATTTTGACATGTCAACAACTTTGATAGGTTATATTAGGTTATATTTTGAAATGTAAATATGAAAACTATGGGCATAGTAGGCAGTAGGGCAAAGTTCTATTTTGTGACCACTATAAGCCTTTTTAGTCACCAGTTTATGTTAATTAGTAACCATATATGGAGAAGTGTTTCAAATGTTTTGTTTGTTTGGCTCACAAGTTTATGTCACTAACATTTCAACTTTATGTCATCAATATTCTAATGTGGGTATTTTTAAATAATTAAAAGAAAACCAATATTCTTAATTGTGACCACTATAATCCTATTAGTCACCAGTTTATCTTAATTAGGCACCTAGTATGCATAAGTAATTTTAAAAGAAATCAGTATTGTATTGTGTGTATTCTTAATTAAGATATTAGCCATAAGCCTAAAATCAATATTCTTAATTAGTGACCTAGTATGCATAACTATTTTTAATATAAGCCATATAAGCCATATAGTCATTAGTCAATATTCTTAATTGTAACCACTATAAGCCATATAGTCACCAATTTATTTTAGGGATATTATCTCGTATAACCCCGACATATAGGCCTTTTTCCAATATAACCCCGACTTTAGCAAACCATGTCTCCGATAACCCCGAACTTGGTTTTTTTCATTAAATTGGACGGAATTAGAGACTGCGTTAAGTACTCCCTAATTTTGTTTGACTTTTGCTAAATTCATCTTTTTCTCTCTCTTGTTCTTCATCTATTCTCTCTCTTGTTCTTCATCTCTTCTCAAATCTGAAATCAAACATCAACCCAATTCAATTAAGCACCAATAAAATCAACCGGTGGCCGACGAATGAGGGTATGAGGAAGACGCTTGCGGTGGAGAGCACGACACGCGAGGGGTTGAGCGAGAGAAATGAGGGTGCGAGGAAGACGCTTGTGGTGGTTCATGTTGCCGACGAATGAAGGCAGGGGGTGGAGAGTAGTGGTGGTGCGGCGGTTTACCCGGTGGTCAGAAGGCTGCGGTGGGGCAGCAGGTGGTGCTATGAGGAAGAAAACCCGAAACAAAGGAGAGAGAAAGTGAAGCTAGGCCCTTTTTGGGCTGCGTTTTCGGCGAGTTTCAAGGCTATTTCCCTGAGCTTTAATAGATGGTTAATTTGAAAACCCCATCTTCAAGTTTTGTTTTTTTTTGTTTGTTTTCTTCGATGGAACCTTTACCAGATAAGTTGTATTTTTTTGGTTTTAAGTTTTTAACAAATTGTATGATAACAATTTTTTTCCTCGTTGACATTTGACACTTTTTAACATTGAATAGAACTAGTTTCAGCTTTCTCATGTAATTGTTCTTCGAAAACCATTTTCTATTTTTTTGGGTCAAATTAAACAAAGCTTTAAAAAGAGTGTTGGAAATATATGATTTTGGGTAAATGGGTTTGGGAAAAATCTGGATTTTGTTATGAGTTTGGGAAAAATTGATGAATGATTGAGAAGATATGAAGAACAAGAGAGAGAAAAACATGAATTTAGCAAAAGTCAAACCAAGTTAGGGTCTACTTAACGCCGTCTCTAATTCCGTCCAGTTTAATGACAAAAACCAAGTTCAGGGTTATCGGAGACAGGGCTGCCAAAGTCAGGGTTATATTGGAAAAAGGCCTATAAGTCATGGTTATCTGAGATAATATCCCTTTATTTTATTTAGTTACCAACTGTGGAACTCCTTGAAAATCATAAGTGACTGAGGACCAAAACAAAAATATTATTCAATTGTAATGAAGAAAAACTTCGAATTAGTGACCACTTGAAATGAGTCAAAACAAAAACATATTATTAACTAAACATTATAATACTATTGGTCACTACTTTAATCCTATTAGTGACCACTTAAAGCCTATTAGTCACCCTTTTAACTCACTATAAGAAAGTCAAAATAATCTTGCAGGAGGAGTGTAAGAGCCAAACTCCTTTGCGGCAAAGATTGGAAACATGATTTCCCACGACCCTCGCCCCCTCTTGCTCTTCTCAATTCCACTTTTCGGCCTCACACTTCTTCCTTTCGTTTTAACCCAAGGAGGATCAAAAACAGTAATGGTAGAGGAATCTGATGCAGTTGATTCTCCAACACCTGATTCTGAATCAGCTAAGTTAATATTAGCAAAAACAACCAAAGACATCAAAGAAGATAACGCATATAACCATTCTCCATTATCTTCCTTGCCTCTTCATTGTCGTGAATTCTTATGATGAGATTGTTATACACCCTACACATTTGGAATCGTCAAGGAATGCAATCTTTCTTTAATGATGACATGTTCACCCGCTGCTGCTTCAAACGGTCCCAAACTTCTGTTTTGGCAAACTTTGTCCACCGCCTTAAAATATAAGATGAAAGTATCTCACTAACCGAGTGCATGTGAAGTACCCTAAGGCAATGATAACATAACATCCCCGCCTCCTCAAAATTCCTACAAGAACAACTAACAAACTTGTTGACACAATCAAAAGTGACTTGGTGTGTTCGTTGTGGATGCTTCTCGGGCCACACTTTATAAACTAATATCGTGTCATCCATAGTCAACAACTCACAAATAGTACCCAAAGAATACCCAAATTCTTGCTCAAATTCCCTAAACATTGTAGCTGTGTAAATTTGACTAGCATACATGTCTCAACATACCCGCCATAGGTAAATAAGACTTAGGGACAGATTTAGAATCCACAAATTCATCATTGGTTTCAGTTTGTCTCCATCGTAAAATAGTGCTCTGGAACATACCAAAAAATTCATACAAACTTGTTGTCTTGGAAGCTTGAAAGCCTATAGCATTATTAGTACTTCTACTACGCTGGGAAGACAAAATTCCAGCTGAGAAGAAGTCCTTGCTCAATGCTGTGGACCACTAGTCCTTCAACTCATACAAACGAGCAAACCACTTGTCTCCTACTAGGCCATACTTCTCCATCATATAATCCCAACTTGCCTCAAACTCAACGCTATTATAACAACCACGAAGACATTTCTAAAAAGCATCGGAAAATGTGTCATCACTCTTCAAAGTCCCAAAGTGACTAACTGTATTCTGATAAAGATGCCACTGGCATAGCCTCAACCTTGTGTTAGGAAACACCTACATACCACAATTCTGTTATAAACACATTTAACAATTTCGTACCCAGATAAAGCCATTAAGTAACCATTTTATGGCATTTAGTGACCAACATAATCCCTAAACATTACATAATAATTTAAAGTCATTTAATGTCAGTTTTCCATTTAGTACCCAATATACCTTTAAAAGTTACCGAGTTTAATTCATTACGTGGACCACTTTTACCTATAAGATAAAAAGAGTCAAAAATTTCAACAAAAATACCTGAGACAAAGCATTGATGATGGCCTGATCCTGGTCTGTATATATTGACACAGGAGAAACTCCACCCATACATTTCTTGAAAACCTCAAAGAGCCAAACAAATGAATCAATTGTCTCGTCCGACAAAAAGCAACACCCAAACATTACATTTTTCCAATGATTGTTTATACCCACAAATGCACCACATATCAAATTATACCTATTCGTACGATATGTGGTATCAAAAACAGTAACATCTCCATACAATTCATAATCATCCTTCATCATAGAATCACGCTAAAACAGATTACACAACCTACCGATGCTATCCAATTTCATCCTATAAAAAAAGTCATCCTCATCGTGACCCTTTGGCTAAGCTTATCGATGACGACTTGTGCATCACCTCCCTCAATTGCCTTCATCTTAAGCCTATTCACAAAGTTGTAGTGGTCACGAGAAGTGTGACCAAGGGCCTCCGCACCACCATATTGGTGACATTCATATCGATATTGCACAGCAGGCCGCATTGATGCTTCTGTCATAACAGTAATTTCTTTCACTTTGTCATCCCCAATGGCCCTCTCCGAACGGTGGTAATGTTGCCACTCAGTACGGGTAAGCTCATGATTATGCACAAGCACATGACCTATCACTTCATACATTCCAGAATCATTTAACTTCACTCTCATCAATGCATTACACCCCGTCTTTGTAACAATAACCCTCTGTTGCTTCCGCTTCCTCTCATTGCCATCCTCATCAACAACAACATCGGGAACAGAAACAAAATCACTTCGACCATCCGGTTTTCCATGACACGAGCAAACAAAATACTTTTCCTTCGTTAAATACACATTTCCTTCAACCCTACCAATCCTAGATGTATACTTCCTAATGCTAAAACCCAATGCTCCAGAATGCAGACGATACAATTGATACAATTCCTCAATTGTTTTCTTTTGCACACCAATAAGACTACCACTAACATCAAGATCATTTTCTACCACAAAACACAAAAAGACACCAGAAAACCTTAATCAGTGACCACTTTAAGCCATAAAGTCACTATTATAACAAAATACATAATGTCATATCCAAAAATAATGTAACAACATTTTCTGCCACAAAACACAAAAGACACCAGAAAAGCTTAACTAGTGACCAGTTTATGCCATAAAGTCACTATCATAACAATTGAATCAAAATATACTGGTTCATTATGCACAATTAAATCAACACATATCTAACAAAATGTACTAGAAAATGAACACAAATACAAAAATTTGTGTTACCAGTGCATTCTTCAACAATTGAATCAACTACTTGTAGTTGATTATGAATCACTAATGGTTCATTTTCATTATGTGTTGCATCAACTACTTGTAGTTGATTATGAATGATTGGATCTGCTGGTTCATTTTTATTATGTGCTGCATCCGCCAATAAAAATTCTTCAAAACTTTCATACAATTCGTAATCCATTCTACACAAAACAAGAAGTGATTGAAGAATCAATTGAATAATTTGAAAATTCATTAACTGATATTGAATGCGAATTTAAACAAACATGATTGCTGAATTTCCAAATCAAATTTAGACTTGATTGAAGCATATACAAATAAGTTTGATTGCAATCAGTAATTACAAAGCAAACAAAAACAAAGTGTAGACGAAATTGAACAAAATCTACTCCAAATTGAACGTAATACAAGCGAAATTACGAAGAAAGTACCTTAATCCAAATTGAAAATTGTAGCGAAAGCCTATTTGTGAAGAAATTCGAAATTACATGCAGCAATTAGCTAAAAAATTCAGTGAAAAAAGAAGAAAATTTAGGAACAATTGATTACTCATTGTTTTTCGTCGAGAATTGATTGCGAAAAAGAAAACGAAGAAGATCGAGAATTGATTGCGAACAATTAATTGCGAAGAAAACGAGGAAGATTCATGGAAGATTCATGGAAGATTCATCGAATTAACTTCCGCCATTTTCTGTAGAGAGAGAAAATGTTCCACAGTTTCTGGTTTTCTCGTTTAGGAAGATAATAAATCTAGCTGATTTTCATGCCTTAAATAAATCGACGTGGCAATTTTTTTTTTGAGGGTTTGATTAAGGAGTGGGCTGAACAAATTATTGGACTTGGGCTGCCTAATTTTAATGTTATAGTTAGGCAGTCTAGCCTAATAATTTGTGTAACTACTATGGAGAAGATTGTCAAAAGGGACATAGCTAATAAATAGAGACAACAGCCAAAAAAAGCTACCACAGAAGTTCTGATATTTGAAGACGAAAAGTATTAGTCCACCGCGAATTGAATCTACATAAAATTTCAAAAACTAGAAATTTGATTTAGCCTACAATCCGGAAAAGATTGAAACCTAGAAATGAACGTTAGGAGAAAAAAAAATCCCTGTATCCTTGATAGTTGATGCCACTATACTGTTTTTACACAAACCCAAAAAGACGGACTAATATTCAAGGTCAGGATGACTTAATCCTTTTAGTATATTTTTTGGATGTCTAGAGTAGTAAAAGGTGATGATGTAGATCAAATTTGATCTGAAGTCTTTAATACCAATCATATAAAACTTTACCAATTAAACTAACTAGCATTCAACAATAATAGACAGTTATTCGACATAAAACGATACGACAGATGCCAAAGGACACCATATATCAGTGATAACCAAAAGTTTTCAAGAATTAGTGATACAGAAAAGGGGTGATCTATCTCAAATAAAAATGACATGTTCACCCCAGAAAAAGAATACATAGCCAAAGCATACACATCAACCCTAGGCTCACCAGTGAATCCCACAAATAACATATTGTATAATCTGAAATTACTGAAGTAAAAGAACAAGACATCATCAGTATAACACTCCAACAACCATCAAATATTATATGTAAGCAAGTTCTATTGCCCCATAACAAGGTATTAACAATTAAACATAGGTACTGTGGACTGTATGGAAACACTCAATGAAGGCAGCTTCAACATGCGAGAGCATCACGCAGCACGGCTTTTGATAACATCCAAATCCATCTCAGAAGGATCGGTTGCTTGCAACTCAACTTGAATACCATCCAACTCTCTCTTGAACCTGTCTTTCGAGCTCGCGTAAATCATCTTGCTTCTCACCTTTGCTGTGTCAGGGGACCTTACAAAGCAACGGAGCAGCAAAAGGTGTTAATTAAATCAACCGCACAGGAAAAACAATGTACTAGGTGCTATATTATGGCTGACAAGAATTTACCATGCAATGAAGAAGATCCTGCTCTTTTGGCAATTCTCCGCAGTCACAAAATCAAAATCATAGACAGCATATCTGCATTCATCAGCAGGAATGCTTGCAGCAAAATCCTCATAGCTTTCAGAAGGCTCACCAACCTTTTCCACTATTACCTGCTTTTGCTTTTCTTCAATCTTAAAAATTATGAATCGGTAAGTCCGTTTCGTCTTCAGCTCTAAAAATTTGAGCTTGCACTGATCATCAACAGCCATCCCTGATGCAGCATTGGCCTATACAACAATTTCAGAGTACATTACAACTATATCAAAAAATATACCGTTATACCAGCAGATAACTATAAGAGCAGAAGGACAGAAGTAGCAGCAAGTCTCCAAAGACTGAAAATCAAATGTTTTATAAAAACAGTCATTCTATGACCCTAATTTTGTAAGCTCTTCTTGTGACAATTATACAGAACCAAAGATAATCTCACAATTTATAACTGACTTGAAACAGAAAGAGGTACTGCTCAAAGAATAAATGGCAAAGACAGTACAACGATGAAAACACATAGAAATTTAGTTGCTGCTGTCTGGGGATTAATCTACAAGAGCAAGCAAGTATTTCTACTTATTGGTTTACTCTTTCAAGTCTACAAAGAGATTTTGGCTTCCATCACATGCGTCAGAAAACACATTGCAAAACTAAGCTGAAAACTTTTAATGCACTTCTGATTAGGGGAAAAAAGGCAATTCAAGGAAGAAAATGATTTCTATCCTGCATTTTTATAATCATAGACATGGATCATAAAACATCCTCTATCACCATGAGAATTGGGCGATCGTTAAGGTTTTGACCTATGAAGCACGGAAACCTTCCTGAAACCCCAAATGATCGTGCTAATAAAGCCTGGAAAATGGTTGTGGCTTGAAGATTCTCCATTAACGAAATGTTTTTGTTTCCAATATCACAACCCTTTCCGTGCTACAAGGGTTTTGACTTCACTGCACCAATAGCTTTTTAGTGAAACTAAAGCTCTCTCCCTTACTCAATTGGTAAAAAATAGAATAACTGAAATTTCCCCATGTGATTTAGGTCCTTAGGATGATTAACAATCTACTCCACTTCATATAATCAGGACATCTCAAATAATCAAGACATTATCAGCATGAAGGAAGATACGAACAGTCACATCGATTATTTTTAAAGGTTAGTGAATTCTTCGCTGTCAACTGCAACCAGTTTCAGCAGGAAATGAAAAAGAAGAGATCTTTTTGTACTCATTTCTCATGAGCTTCGCTGGCCAAATCAAATGAGAAACGACAATAAAATGAGAAGAAACGAGGGAGTAGCCTAACATCCACCAGACGAATCACATATTCTCATTCTAGCCCATCGAAACAAAAGCAAACGACAACTCCAACAACCATTAAATAAAAAAGCAGACAATACAAAAGAATCCTCAGGAAACTCAGTATCTCCTTGGAGTTCCTCTTAACAGCAAAATTCAGATCACCTAATCCTCAAGATGGTGGTATCTTAGATAAGCATCGGAAAGTTCTGTGCAACAAAGTCCTCATATTGAAACTTAACAGCTACATGTAACACTTCATCAGCTACATACGTCCTAAATTCGTAACACAACACATATCATCCATCATAACATCCGACTAAAAAGGACAAATCTCCAATCTCATCATCAGACAACTCTCATGTAACACTTCATCAGCTACATACGTCCTAAATTCGTAACACAAGACATATCATCAATCATAACATCCGACTAAAAATGACAGATCTCCAATCTCATCATCAGAAAACTCTCAAATTTATCATATTCATATCATCTAATAACTCAAAATATTATATTTGCTCAGGCCTGTTTAGGTTATAACACTTGCTAGTTGCTACTGAAGCTAGCCATTTCTAACCAACACGATTCAACATATAATTAACAGATCCTCAGTTGCTGAGATCACTCTAAAATCGCATCACTTTTCTAGCATATCAGTGCACATAATGCTATTGATTCATAAACTCAATTTTGACGATGAAAAAAGCTTCCGAAAAATTTAAATAAAATCAGTAGTAAAAGAATTTGGAAAAGGCAGCCAATAACTGAACAAAAAGAGAACGTTCAGATCAGAAACAATAGAAAAGTTTGGACAGGAAAATTTCGCGAAAAGAAAAAAAAAACAGAAGTGATGCTCAAATCCACGCCAAAGAAAAATTTGAACAATTTCATACCAAATTTATCAACCGATTTACTAAAGTTCTAGATCGAACAACGAAATAAGAAAAATCAAAGCATAGTTTCCACCAAAAAAAACCTAGATTCACACTGTCTCCGAAAAAGAGCAAAGCAGCTAAGAAAATTCAATTAAAAAAAATTAGAAAGAATTTTACCATTTTTCCTAAGTGAAGTAGCAGCACCTGCGATCGAGGGAGAGGGAGAGGGAGAGGGAGAGAGAGAGTGGAGAAGAGCGATCGAGAGAATATAGGGCTCTGGTGAAGAGAGAGAGAACGAATGTAGAAGTATAAAATGGAGTTATTTTTACGAGGCGAGAATATTTTCTTTCTTTATCTTTGGAATTTAAGCTATGGTTTTTTTTTTTTTTTTTTGAGGGGATAAGCTATGGTATTTTTGTTTATTGTTTAGTGGGGTATATTTGTTGGATCGAGAGTTGGACGTTTGGTGTGTCAAACGGGTAAAGTTGAACACAACAGGGTCACAGTGAGCCTCTGCCTCACAAAGAAGAGAAAAAGAGGGGGTTTATTAAACATCGCCCAAAAATTACTTAAAATCGTCCCGGTCCCACTTTAAATTTACTATTTTACCCTTTTCTTTTTTCCACCACTCGCCACCCCGCCACCACCTGCCACCACCCACCACCACCTACCTCCCCCTGCCATCACCCACCACCACCACCTGCCACCCGCCACCACTTGCCACCACCCACCCCGTAAAAAAATGATTTTAATTGGGGCTAAGGGTCGAACTTCTTGCCAGGAAGTTCGACCCATGGCCCGAACGTCCGGCCTGGACGTTCGGGCCATGGGTCGAACGTCGGCCAGAGTTCGACCCATGACCCGAACGTCCAGCCAGGACGTTCGGGCCATGGGTCGAACTTCCCGGCCGAAGTTCGACCCTTAACTAAAAAATTTCGAAATTTTTTTTAAGGAGGGTGAACGTCCCGCCAGGAAGTTCGACCCATGGCCCGAACGTCCGGCCTGGACGTTCGGGCCATGGGTCGAACTTCCTGGCCAAACGTTCGCCCCATGGCCTGAACGTTTAGACCAGATGTTCGGGCCATGGGTCGAACGTCCTGGCCAGACGTTCAACACTTAGCCCCAAAAAATTTTCGAAATATGGGTGGTTGACGAGGTGGCGGTGGGGCTTGAGGTGAGCGGTGGGGGCTGGAGGTGGTGGTGGGCTGGTTGTGGCAGGAGGTGGTGGTTTGGGGAAAGAAAAGAAAAACAAAGGAAGGGTAAAGTTGGAAATATTTGGTGGGACCAGAGCGATTTTAAGTAATTTCGGAGCGACGAATAGATGTTCGGAAAAAGAGAAGGGAAGAAAAAGAATGAAAAGCTAACACAAGTACACAACAATAAGGGTGTGGCATACGGAGATTGATCAGATGGAGCCATGGAGGTGTTATCCAATAGTAGTACGCCAGGTCACATTTAAGGCCTTTCGTTAGTCACGAGTTAGATGCAACTTACATGCGGGTGTATGATACACCTGGTTAAATGAGTAAAACTAACTTAGAAATGAGTTCAAAATGTTTGAAATGAGCAAAAATAATATTGAAATAAATAAAAGCAATTTTCAAGTGAGCAAAAACAACTTTGAAACGAGCAAAATTGATTAAGAAATGAGAAAATAACTTTGAAAGGAGCAATATGTCTTTTAAATTAGCAAAAAAAATTGATAGGAATGATCCCACCTTTTGTCAGTGCACTCAAAATAGTCCCACCTTTTAAAAATTTGGCAATAATCCCAACTTTGGGTTATGTCTGCCCAAGATCGGTCATTATCTAAATTGCAAATGCAGGTTTAATACCCTAATTGTGTAATTAAGAACTAGTAATTTGATATGTTGTAAAACTAAATTCTTAGCTAAACACCTAAATTTTATTTTATTTTAATTATAAATTCACTAAAAAAAGAAAAAAAAAATAAGAAAACTTAAAACCACCACTCGTCCACCCCATCCCCTTCCACCACTGATAAGTGCGTTTCTAACGCACTTTACGGGCTCCTTTTAGCTTGGTTTGATCCTCTTTCTCCCCTTTCTTCCCTCTTTCTTCTTCATTTATTTCTCTATTTTATTCATTTAATCATTTGTGATCATAGTGACATTTTGCTAGATTTTCGGTCAATTTTGACTGGAATTCTAGTACATTTGCTTTCACCGTGTTTTCCCGTGCTTTGATTGCAGGTGTGACCTTTTCTGAGGTTGAAAGTTGGGAGATACGACATAAGGCGGGAGTTTTGAGGAGCTTGCACGCACGAAGAGACAAAAAGGAAATTTTGAGCAGGGCCTCTGGTGCGCCCGCACAACAGGGTTGTGCGGGCGCATCTGCCAATATGGTGCGCCCGCACCATCTGGAATTTCGTGAAGTTCCAAGATCAGAGAGATTGGTGCGCCCGCACTAGCCATTGAGGTGCTCCCGTACCACTCTCAACGGTGCGCCCGCACCTTTCGACGCGTAGTCCTTTTATGAGATCATAAAGAATGGTGCGCCCGCACCATTTAATTCCGTCAGAAAAATTGTAAGGCTCGTGCCTAATTAAAACAGGAAGGATGTTTTATTTTGGACTTATGCTTTTATTCTAGAGATTAGAGAATTATTCTAGGGTTCATATTAGAGAGAAAAACACATTAGTTTGTCTTAGATTTGAGATTTTGAGATTAAAGTTGGTGATTTCTACACTTCGAAGGTACTTTTTATTCAATCAAATTACAAAGTTTTAGTTTGTATTCTTCCTTTTCATTGTTATTCTATATTCTTCCATAGTATTAGATCTCCTTTATTATAATTTCATAATTGCTTATTACTATTAGATTAATCATCCTTTAATCATGTTTAGCCCTAGATTAGTTATAAATTTCATATTTTTATGCTTAGAATCCATGATTAGTGAGTAGTCTCTTATCTAGGGATAGGGTGAAAGTATGAGTTAAGGTTTTCATTTATTGTTAATGTGATTGTGATGATCTAAAGACGATTATGCATTGAGTTTGGTGTTTTGAGGTCTTAGGATAGATATTGATCACATTTATGCTTGGGTATTTTGATTTCAAATGTTCTTAATCGGATTTTGAACTCTTTTATCATCCCCATGAATCAACTTAATTTCTAGGCCAAGATATTGGGTAGAAATTAAGAGGATCCTTGTATTAGGGGTTTTCCGTATTCATTGGATCTCTTAATCAATTAACTAAATACCATTCGAGAGAGGATTTAGTTGATTGATTAAGCGGTTATTCCTGAAGACCATTCGAGAAAGGACTCGAGTATTTTAGAGAAAAATTAAACCTTGCGTAATTGTCACCTTTGAATCACAATTGCATTAATGATCGTTGTTTCGCTTTGATTCATACTAGTAACCTTAACTCTAGTGTCTTCCTTATTGATATTTTCGTCTCATATTATTTGCTAGTTCTTTGATAATAGTTAGTTTTAGTTGTTACAAAAATCATTCAAAACCCCCAAAAATCCCTCAATTAGGTAATTTAGACTTAATATACAGACTTTGATTAATCCCAATTTCCCTGTGTATCGACCATTGACTTGCCTTTATTACGTTCTTAGTAATTGCTTGTTAGGTGTTACAAATATTGTTTGAAAAACGATTTTTGGTGCCTTAACGACACACTAAAAACCTCTTATCAACCACCACCCATCCCCTTCCACTAGCCCCACACCCTCCGAAGCCACCACCCCCTTCCTCCCTCACCCCTGCCACCAGCAGCCACCCCCTCCCCTACCACTCTTCCCTTTCCTCTTCCACCAGCACCCACCCTCGACACAGACCCAACCACCACACAACAACCCCGCGATGAGAGGAACATTTATGCGGAACAACGACAAACAAGGGCGGCACCGGCGACGTGAAAAACCCCGACACCACACAACAGTAACACCAGTAGAGGAGAGAGAAAATATGGCAGTTGGATTTTTTGTGGGTTGCTACCCACGACAAGGCAGCAACACCCTCAGCAGCGCATCGTCGGCGAGGCGTCACCAACAGATGCGACAAACCCGGAGAAAGAGATATGTGAGCGAGAGAGTGAAGGGGAACAGGGCAAGCAAGAACGACAATTAACGCACCGCTATCACGGTTAGGGGTGTTCAAAGGGTAGGGTCGGACCGGAATTTGGACCGGACCGGACCGGTCCGGTCCGCGAAAATTGACGATTCCGGGTTTCCGGCCCGGTCCAAACCCGGAAAATTCCGGTCCGGACCGGAAACCCGAAATTTATTTTTAAAAAAAAAAATCCCTTTACATATCCACCAAAGCCCAAAACTTACAAGTCACAAATTACGACCTGATTTCTTCAACTAAAAACCCTAAGGCTCTCCTCTCACCTCCATCCTTTCCACCCTCATACAACCGCCCAGTCACGCCGCCTTCCTTCCACCCTAATCTAGCCGCCCACTCACGCCGCCTCCCTTCTTCTCTATGACTCTGAGTAGTTTCCATCTGGATTTCATTTGGTTTCAAGAAAAGATGACAAAATCCATCATCAGTTTTCGAAAAGTATCTCCCTTCTTCATTTGGATTTCATTTGGTAGTGTCGTCGATTTGGAAAATTCCCCCTCGCCGGCGACTTCCACGTCACAAACCAGAGAGGGACGATTGTCGAGCAAGCGGTGAGTGCAGAGAGTCTGATTCAAAGCGTTGGTGGTTCGTTTTTGAGAGTGGAGATAATTGAAAGTTATTTTCTTTGATTTAAAAATATTGACAGTTGTGTTATTCTTTTTGAAATTTCAGTTTCTACCACTTACAGTACAAGCATCCTTTTTTTATAATTTGTATGAATATTCAAAAAAAAAAAAAAAATATATAAGTCTAATCAGGTCCAGACCTGGACCGGACCTGATTTTCCCGGTCCATAATCGGACCGGACCGGAAAATTTCGGTTCGATCTCCAGTGCGCGAAATTCAATGATTCTGGTCCGGGTTTGGACCGGTGAACACCCCTAATCACGGTGGTTGAGCGGCGACTACACTGCTTCAAGCGACGCATCTCCATTAGAGGCAGTAGCCGACATTATTTAGGGGTGTTCACCGGTCCAGGACCGGACCGGAATCTCAAAATTTTTGGACTCGGACCGGACTCGAAATTTTCCCGGCCGATCCGGTTTTGGACTTGTTGGACCAGAATCTATATTTTTGTAAAAAAAAACTTTTTTATTTGATTTAAACATATTTATAAATTAGATACAATCAAAACTTAATAATTTTAATAACAATATTCCTAAAGGTAATAAATAGTAGGTTTTGAACTTTGTAACTTTCTACCTTTTCAACTCTTTTAATATATTAACTTTTTTTTTTACTAAAAAATCAGAAATTCCGGTCCACCGGTCCGGACCGGAATTTTCCGGGTTTGGACCGGACGGGACGGGACCGAAAACCCGGAATCGGGATTTTCTCTGGACCGAGGATCGGACCGGAATTTTCGGTCCGGTCTGGTCCAGATTCCGGTCTGACCCTGGTCTTTGCGCAGCCCTAGCCGACAGATAGTGCAACACATGGAGCTGCTGCCTGCTACGGGGGTGGGGGCTGATGGAAGGGGAAGGGGAAGGGGTGGTTTTGGGGTGGAGATTGGTGGTGTTAGGGTTTTTAATTTCTTTATTGAATTAATAATTGCTTTTGAAATGGAAACAAAAAGTCACAAGTATTTTTTAACCGATTAATCAGGTCACTGGTTAGAATGACCCAACATTGGAAGACATGAGTCATAGTTGGGAATATTGCCAGATCTTTAAAAGGTGGGACCATTTTGAACAAACTGACAAAAATGTAGGCTCATTCCTATCAATTTTTCCAAAATTGACACATAGTATAAGTACCTCTATGTACCTTATAAATTGTCTGGGAGAGTCTATTGATAATAGACGACTACTACATCCCAAGTCTCGACTCCCAAATAGAGCTGACAAAAATCTTGTTCGTTTAAAATATAGGCAAAAAGAAAAAAAATCCTTAACACTAACTCAACCAACACTAGTGGAAAAACAAGGAAGGGTCATGGTCAAAAGTCCCTAAGGGTCGTTTTTGGCCGGCCGCCCTTTCCATAGCGACCCTTCAATAAATAAGAAGGGCTGCGGTTTTTAACCGCAGCCCTTCACAACGAAGGGTTGCGGTTCAGGCCAAAAACGCAGCCCTTCTAAGCTTGGAAGGGGTGCGTTTTTGGCCCGAACCGCAACCCTTCTCTAAATGAAGGGCCTGCGGTTTTAAGCCTAAACCGCAGCCTCTATATAAGTGAAGGGTTGCGGTTTAGGCTTAAAACCGCAGCCCTTCACATTCAATTTTTTTTTTTTAAAAATAAATTGCACCCCCCACCCCCGCCCACCCCCTACCCCCCAAAGACAACCCACCCCCGCCCACCCCAAAGACTCCCCCACCCCCGCCCACCCCCGCGGCCCAAAGACACCCCACCCCCCGCCCACCCCAAGACCCCCCACCCCCGCCCCCCCCCCGCCCCCAAAGACACCCCACCCCCCGCCCACCCCAAAGACCCCCCACCCCCCCGCCCACCCCCCCGCGCCCCCAAAGACACCCCACCCCCGCCCACCCCCAAGACCCCCACCCCCCGCCCACCCTCTCGCCACCCCAAAGACACCCCACCCCCGCCCACCCCAAAGACCCCCCACCCCTCGCCCACCCCCGCCCCCCCAAAGACACCACCCCCGCCCACCCCCGCACTCCCACCCCATCCCCCACACCCGCCCCACCACCCGCACTCTCCCGCCCCCGCCCCCACCCCACCCCCACCCCCTTCACTCCCCGCACCCCCACCCCACCCCACCCTCTCGCCACCTCCTCCACCCATTGCCGCCACCACCCCAAAGACCCAACTAGCCCCATAGCCCACCCACCAAGAGCCCCACCATGGCAACCCCCCCACCCCACCCCCCACCCAAAACCTCCCTTCGACACAAAAAAAAATCGATCAAATTGCAATAATAATATATGACAAGTTTTTGAACGTAATATAATAATTAACTTTAAATATGTATATATATATTTAATAATGTGAAAAGTGTACATAGAATTGATACAAACTAGCTAGTAGATGTATCATAAGCAATCATCGCAAATGTGGGACGCCAACTTATCCCGAACTTCATGTAATTCGTCTGTGGTGAAGGCCCTCAAACGTGGTGTGTTATTCATATAAACCTTGCAAAATAACCAAGGAATAAACACATAATATAAGAATTCAATCATTTACCGTAGTTAGTAGTTCTAAAAATGACATATACCTTCCCGAAATTCAATCAAAAACAAATGCAAGCCTAAAACTCTACACACTAGTTATATTATACCTTATATTATCATATTGAAAAAGAAAATGGAGTTAAATGAAGCGATAAGTACGAATTGGACGCGAAAAGGTAAAAATAGGCCTAAAATGCCCTTTTCGTTCCCAAAATTCAACCTACAATAATTGCAAACCTAAAAATCTACACAATAGTTACATTATGCCTCATAT
Organism: Beta corolliflora; assembly: GCA_947648045.1. Taxonomy (NCBI): domain Eukaryota; kingdom Viridiplantae; phylum Streptophyta; class Magnoliopsida; order Caryophyllales; family Amaranthaceae; genus Beta; species Beta corolliflora. Next base: position 166,911 of record CANSZD010002508.1, on the reverse strand, counting down.
TATCATGTTCAAAATGAATTTGGGGTTAAATGACTCGATAAATACGATTTGGAAGCGTAAAAGGCAAAAATAGGCCTAAAAATGACATTTTCGTTCCCAAAATTCAACCTACAACAATTACAAACCTAAAAATTTACACAATAGTTACATTATACCTCATATAATCATGTTCAAAAATAATTTGGGGTTAAATGACTCGATAAGTACGATTTGGAAGCGAAAAGGCAAAATTAGGCCTAAAATGACCTTTTCGTTCCCGAAATGCAACCAACAACAAATGCAAGCCTAAAACTCTACACAATAGTTACATTATACCTCATATAATCATGTTCAAAAAGAATTTGGGGTTAAATGACTCGATAAGTACGATTTGGAAGCGAAAAGGCTAAAATAGGCCTAAAATGCCCTTTTCGTTCCCAAAATTTAACCTACAACAATTGCAAACCTAAAACTCTACACAATAGTTACATTATACCTCATATAATCATGTTCACAAAGAATTTGGGGTTAAATGACTCGATAAGTACGATTCGGAAGCGAAAAGGCTAAATTAGGCCTAAAATGACCCGAGAATCAAGTCACATGGCAATGGAATGCCCATCAGCTGGTAGCGGCGGAGATAGTGAGAAGTGTTACAAATGTGGAGAGCATTCCATTGCCATGTGACCTCACTCTCCACATTTGTAACACAATCCCACCACCCCTGCCACTACTGCCCCCCACTGCACTCCCTCATTGCCATGTAGGCGTAAAATGACCTTTGATTTTCGTTTCCGAAATTCAACCAAGAACAGATGGAAGCCTAAAAATCTACTCAATAGTTACATTATACCTAAGCCCTCCCCCCTCCCCCCGCCCAAGACCCCCACCCCCGATAAGTACGATTTGGAAGCGAAAAGGCAAAACTAGGCCTAACATGACCTTTTCGTTCCCGAAATGCAACCTACAACAAATGCAAGCCTAAAACTCTACACAATAGTTACATTATACCTCATATAATCATGTTCACAAAGAATTTGGGGTTAAATGACTCGATAAGTACGATTCGGAAGCGAAAAGGCCAAATTAGGCCTAAAATGACCCGAGAATCAGGTCACATGGCAATGGAATGCCCATCAGCTGGTAGCGGCGGAGATAGTGAGAAGTGTTAAAAATGTGGAGAGCATTCCATTGCCATGTGACCTCACTCTCCACATTTGTAACACAGTCCCACCACCCCGCCACTACCGCCCCCACCGCACTCCCTCATTGCCATGTAGGCGTAAAATGACCTTTGATTTTCGTTTCCGAAATTCAACCAAGAACAGATGGAAGCCTAAAAATCTACTCAATAGTTACATTATACCTAAGCCCTTCCCTCATCCCCTGCCCAGCACCCCCACCCCCGATAAGTACGATTTGGAAGCGAAAAGGCAAAACTAGGCCTAACATGACCTTTTCGTTCCCGAAATGCAACCAACAACAAATGCAAGTCTAAAACTCTACACAATAGTTACATTATACCTCATATAATCATGTTCACAAAGAATTTGGGGTTAAATGACTCGATAAGTACGATTCGGAAGCGAAAAGGCTATATTAGGCCTAAAATGACCCGAGAATCGTGTCACATGGCAATGGAATGCCCACCACCGGGTAGCGGCGGAGATAGTGAGAAGTGTTACAAATGTGGAGAGCATTCCATTGCCATGTGACCTCACTCTCCACATTTGTAACACGGTCCCACCACCCCGCCACTACTTGCCCCCACCGCACTCCTCATTGCCATGTAGGCGTAAAATGACCTTTGATTTTCGTTTCCGAAGCCTAAAAATCTACATAGTTACATTATAAAACAAAAAGAAAATGAAAGATAGTAGTGATACCAAACATGGAGTTAAATGACTCGAGAAACATGAATTGGAGGCGAAAAGGCAAAAATAGGGCTAAAATCACATTTATGTTCCCGATATACAACCAACAACAAATGCAAGCCTAAGAATCTACATAATAGTTACATTATACCTCATATTATCATGTTCAAAATGAAATTGGGGTTAAATGAATCGATAATACGAATTGGACGCGAAAAGGCAAAAATAGGGCTAAAATGCCCTTTTCGTTCCCAAAATTCAACCTACAACAATTGCAAACCTAAAAATCTACACAATAGTTACATTATGCCTCATATTATCATGTTCAAAATGCATTTGGGGTTAAATGACTCGATAAGTACGATTTGGAAGCGAAAATGCAAAATTGGAGAAATTACACGCACTCGAGTTTATGTCTCATGATTTATTGACCTTCCGTCGTTTCTTAGGATCCTCAAGTACATGTATCCCTTCCGTGTGATCTACACGCATATAGTTCTCCGACATATTCACATCATCTTCCACACTATTTTCAGGGATAGGTAAAAGGGGGAGGTCCTCAAATGCATCATATTCTTCCTCATTATCAACATCACCAATACCGAGGATACTCCTTTTACCAGGTACAACAATTGACCACTTATTATCAACAGGATCAGTTACAAAAAAAACTTGCTTAACTTGTGATGCAATTACAAATGGCTCCTCAGTTTCACGTAGACGACTAAGGTCAACAAGAGTGAATCCGCAAGGATCATCTTTTCTTACGCAACGTCGATTATCGTCAACCCACTTGCAACACAAGAGGCAAATATTAAAAGTACAAAGAGTCCAGCTCCCATATTTCTTCTATTCGCCCATAATAATTGCTTTCGCATGTACGGGCGACTTATCCTTCGAGCTTGCGTATTGTGTAGCCGACGCCACAAGTGAAACACCACTATTTTGTTGCGATTTTGACTTCGAATCTTGACGTTCACCCAAAACGTATACCCATTAATATCATAACCCTCATAAGAGCGTACAGCTTCACGAGGACCAAATGCTAACCACTTGACTGTTTCAGGAACACTTTCATTCAAATCATTCACTACTCGTTTATGAAACCAATCAATGAAAGTCTTGTTATGCATTTGCGTCAATGCCCTAACTCCTTTTCCAGGATTGCTAACACGTAATTCCTCCATATGTTCATTTAAATAAGGATGGACAAATGCTACGTGATGCAATACAAATAAGTGAGCTTGTTTACGCTTTTCTACGGAAGATGTGATCAATTTTGAACCAATTGTGCCCTTGCCCTCAAGTCTGCCCTCGTGTCGGGATGTCCAACAGGATCAACACTAGCAAAATACTCAGCCACAAAATTACTGATCTCTTCACCCACAACCCCTTGAATTATACTACCTTCTGGTTGTGCAGGATTCCGAACTTTATCCTTCAAAGTGCCCATATATCTCTCAAAAGGATAGCACCACCTCAAAAACACTTGGACCACACAACTTAATTTCTCGAACTAGATGGACAATGAGATGGACCATAATGTCAAAGAATGCGGGGGAAAAAACATCTCAAATTTGCATAGAGTTTCAACTACTCTGGCCTGCAAGGAATCGAGGGTCGACGGTTCTAGGACTTTGCTGCATATTGTATGGAAAAATGAACAAAGTTCGGTAATGGTGTGCCTCACATGCTTTGGAAGTATCCCACGAATTGCAATCGGTAAGAATACTTGCATCATGACATGACAATCGTGAGATTTCATACTCGATAACTTCAATTCACCATTTAAGGTAACAAACCGCTTCATATTCGATGAGTAGCCGGTTGGGACCTTAATGCCATACAATGACTCGCAAAAAATCCGTTTCTCTCGCACGTGACATCGTGTAGCAAGCCGGGTGGCAAATAATTCTTCTCCGAATCCTCCACCTTCTTTTTACTTTTCTGAGTTTCATCATCAACCCTTTCCTCCACTACTTTCTTCTTCCTTCCGTCCCTTTTCTGAGCCCACAACTCTGGTCGAAGCCCCTGTTTTTCCAAGTAAAGTCGTGACGCCTTAACATCTTTTGTCTTGCCCAGAATATTCATAAGTGTCGCAAGAATAGCTTCACAAACATTCTTCTCTATGTGCATGACATCCAAACAATGTCTGACCTTTAGATCTTTCCAATATGGGAGTTTCCAAAAAATGGACTCCTTTTTCCATAATCCCGTAGGTCGATCAACTTCACTAGCAAGGTTTACCAAAGATTGTTTCAATGCCCTTCACCCGATTATAAACTTCAGTATCCGCTAATGGTCTATGAGCAACTTCTTCTTCAACCGTCCCATGGAATGCCTTCTTCTTAAACCTATAGGGATGTTCGCGTCTGAGGTGCCTTCGTGTGCGCATATACACATGTTTGCAGCCCTTAAGGTGTGTAGATTTCATGTCATCTACACAAATTGGGCAGGGTTGTTTTCCTCTCGTCTTATACCCGGATAAGTTCCCATAAGCCGGATAATCGTTCATAGTACAAAAAAGCATGGCACGCAGAGTGAACATCTCATTAGCATACGCATCAAATACTAACACTCCTTCGTTCCACATCTTCCGTAAATCTTCAACAAGCGGCCGGAGGTATACATCAATGTCATTTCCAGTTTGTTTGGGCCCCGATATAAGAAGCGACAAAGATCATGTACTTGCGTTTCATGCACAACCAAGGAGGCAAGTTATAAACCACTAAGACCACCGGCCATGTACTATGCCGCGAACCGAGATTGCCAAAAGGGTTCATGCCATCCGTACATAATCCAAGCCTCGATTCCTATCCTCATTACCAAATGCCTTATGCACCCTGTTGATACTTTTCCACTCGGGCGAATCGTAGGATGCTTGAGCAGACCGTCTTTCTTCCTACGATCCGCATGCCACCTCAAATTCTTCGCATCTCCTTTAATTGAGAACATGCGCTTAAATCTAGGTATTATGGGTAAATACCACAACACCTTAGCCGGTGGTCCTTCACTACCTCCAGCCTCCTTCACGCTTGTACCTCGACAATCCACAACGTGGACACTCATGTAAATGCTCATACTCATTACGATAAAGCACACAATCGTTAGGACAAGCATGTATCCGCACGTACTCTAAACCGAAAGGACACATCGGTTTCTTCGCATAATAGTACGACTTTGGCGGTTCATTTTCATCGTGGAGCATATCGCCTAAAACTTCCAACAACGATGTGAAACTAGAGTCCGTCCAACCAACTTTCGACTTAATGTTGAACAGTGTTATCACCAGCGGAAAGTTTGGTGTACTTTGTACAACCTGGATACAACGGCTTTTCAGCGACCTCGGACATAGACTCAAAAATACGAGGTCGTTTACACGATCGATTTTCAACCTTGTGTATCATCTCGTCTACCCGATCCCTATCATCATCTCGCAAACTCATCATCCAAATTCTCATCCCCGAACTCATCATCCTTCTTTTCTTCACATACATCGTTCATTACTCTAGAGCTTCCTATATACTTCCCCGCTCACCATGCCAAACCCATACGTGGTATTGAGGCCTAAACGCACGACGAAAGACATGCTCCCTAACCACATGTATACTACTAACCTTGCTCACATTTCTACAATCGAAACAAGGACAATAAAAGTCGATCGCTCCGAGAGGATGCTTGATATTGTAATGCAGTTGTACAGAATTCCGAGACCCCTTTCACAAACTCAATCGATTCACGATTACCATACATCCAAGTACGATCCATCTCATTCAAGAAGACCTCTAATAATTAAACACAACCATTCATTATAATGCATCAATCATTATTTAAGTACATACACTCACATATCATCATATCACACACGTATAGAGCAATCTAAGATAGTGACATGTTCAATTGTATGCATGCGAGAAAGGTCCTTATCACTCCAACCTAACCCATCCTTGGACGTCTAATCTCACTAGTGAATGTGTGCCAACTTTTCAATTCTAAGGAAAATCCGACAGCATTTCCCTACAGTTCTCCAAGTACACAATGTAGATAATTGCTTATCTACATATGTACCTAGAGAACAATGTAGAGAAACGATGAGCCAAGATTTTCCTCAGAATTGAAAAGAAGACACACATTCACCACCTCAGTGAGATCAAACGTCCAAGAACAGTCCCAAACCGGGGACTATTCAAGACTTACTCCTAATGAGTAAGTCTTGAACGGGTATCTAGGCATATGATGACAATTCAAACAACTTGTAGATTTCATAGCTAAATTACATTGCGTTTTCATACAATCTCATATCAAGAAATATACATACATTATAAGAAATACATATATATATCAATAAATTATCATAACTTAATCAAATTGAATCACATGACGACTTTGTCTCATCAACAAATTAAATCAAACAAAAAAGACAACGAAATTAAACTAGTTACCTCTTAACACCAATGATAAGCAATTAAGAGAGTAGAGATAGTTGGAACTTTATTTGCCTTCCTAAGCCTCTTCTTCCTACAATTAACAAAACCCACATTGCACATTAATCATTTAATTCAATTAAGAAAAACAAAACTAACTTAAAAACATTAATTCATACTTAACTAAGCAAAAAATTAGCTAAACCCAAGAGCTAGCAATGAAGAAAGAGTAGGGCAGTGGTGGTGGTAGTTGTTGCTGCCGCTTGTGGGTGGTGGCGCTGCGTAGTGGTGGAGGAGCTCCACACCCTAAACCCACTCAAATGGTGCAGAAGAGAAGAGAAGAGAAGCTAAGAGAAGAGAAGAGAGGTGAAGAAAGAGAAGGGTTGTGGTGGTGAAGCAATGTGGGTGCTCCGGCGTCAGGGCTCCGGTGATGGGGCGTTAGGGTTAATGTGCGAGTGAGTGAGAGGGAGGGAGGGGTTTTTCGCTCGTCAAATGCGTGTAAGGGAGGGAAATTTAGAAAATATGTCTACCTACTGTACATGTGTGTGCGCGCGCAAAACTGGAGATATGCGTATGGGATGGGATCAGAAGGGCTGCGGTTAGTCTAGAAAACGCAGCCCTTCGTTTATGAAGGGCTGCGGTTTTCAGGCTAACCGCAGCCCTTCATTAGTAGGGCTGCGGTTAGCCTCAAAACCGCACCCTTCTTCATATGCATGAAGGGTCGATTTCTTGTTAACCGCAGCCCTTCAATAAAAGGGCTGCGGTTTCCAAAGAAACCGCAGCCCTTCTTGCGCAGCCCTTCCTTTTTTTTTCCCTAGTGCAATTTAATAAGAAGTGTCATGTCCATGGTCGTTTTAACTAAACTTGTCAAGATATCTCAACAACAATCCACTTTTTCGTGTTTGGTTCGTCTTGTGCCATTGAATTAAATTACTTTTTGGCATTTTGAAACTATTTTTGTATATTAAGATCGTAATTTGTTTAGATGGTATGAAACTTGTTCAATAATCGTGTTATCTTTGTGTTGGAAATCTCAACACTAACTCGGCCTATTTAATGCAACGAGTTGTGTTGACTTGTTTAATTTAATGGGTTGGGATTCCTCAACACTAACTTTAATTATTTCGTATCTGGTTCGTTTTGTATCATGTCTAGGGGTGCTAATCGAGCACGTCGATTGCGAGCAGGAATCTGCTCGACTCGAAAATCGATGACCCGTCTAGATTCGTGCTGGCTACTCGTTAAGGTCGCTAAATACATGCTCGACTCGAACTCATTAACCATATATGCAACTCAACTCGAAACTCGACTCGACTCGAAACTCAACTCGAGCTCGAATACTCAACTTGATTCAAAAAGGTTGACAAGTGTGAAAGTAAAACTATTGTAAGTAAAAAAAAAAAGAATGGAGAAAGAACTCAATTATAATCAGGGAGGTTAGACTAAGTGCTCAAATTAGCCTTATGGTTTTCAAAAATCGAAGATAATCCACTACAAATCTCTCTCCAAATTAACCTTTCTCATAATTATAGCGTATGTAATTCATTCAGTTAGAAGTTAAAATTATGACCCACCCCTTATAAAATGTTGTGTATGGTGCAAAAAAAAAATTGAGCTCTAATTGATCAACTATAGGCGTTTGTGAGTGTTTGATGCGCTTGTTTTGTTAATATTCTTGCTCAATTGAGCGAGAAATTGTCTTCGAGGCAAGCACTTTTTTTTATCTAGTTAGTTCGAATATAACTTGATGAAAGGGTGGGCTTAAAAAACAAATTATTTTGATGAAAAATGGTGTTTATTATTTTCAAAAATTGTAAGGTGATTTTGAAAAAAGTCAATTTTATAAGATAATCAACGTCTTTATATCTTTTCCCTTTGATCTCAAAATAGTTTGTGAGATTTGAAGGAAATTAAAGTAAATTCAACAAGAATTATGTGAGCATTCTTATCTATGGCTTGGAGTTTGATCTTTATCAACCCCAATGATTTGTTGCGTGGTTTTGATTTCACTACTTTCTAGTCTAAATAGTTAGAACTTTCTTATGAGCTGAGTAGAGGTGATCAACATGGGTTCGGTCCGAAAATGGGTGTGTTTCGGGCACGAAATTTCGGTCCGCTGTCGGACCCGACCTGATTTTTTGGGCAAAAATTCCGGGTCACGGGCAACTTAAATATGCAAAAATAGGCTAAATTTTGACTCGGTCCGAAAATGGCCCAAAAAGCCCGTTTGACCCGACTCGAATTTGCGGGTTGTGGGCCCGAATTTTCGGTCCGCGGCTTTGGCCTAAAATGTGCAACTTTTTTTGGGCCAAGCCCGCCCGACCCGACCCATGATCACCTCTACAGCTGAGATTCCTTTACCTTCCCTCACTTCACAGGGGACAAGGGATCCACCTTTACTTTTGGACTAGTAAATTTCCAATAGAAATGAAAAATTTGATACTCTATAAATAATTACATCTTTCTGATCTTCTTAAAATAGTCCCAATTTTTTATTAACGAAGAATTATAGCATTTTCAACGAGAAATGCCAATCCATCTCCAAGTCGCATTTTCGTAAATAAAAATGTTACTGATATTAAGTCGTATGGATCAAATATAAAGTCGAGATTTTTCTTATTTAAAAAAAAATGGAAAATGAAAATTACAACTTAATATTGATAACATTTATTTGAGAGAGTGATGGTAGGATTGAAAGAGCACCACCCCGACCTGCGCATGCCTGAGATCGAATCCTCATGCCAACAATATGGTGGGGATTCACTTGTGGTGGCAAGTGAGGTTTTAGGCCGCATTTGTCTTCCCAGATGTTTAAATTTTAGACTCAACCTTTGGAAATTGAGTGCACTGCTCGCACGCTAAGAAATTGGCATGACTTGGACCAATTATCTTTCCTAATCGAGAAAAAAATTTAAATTTTTTTACGATATTGCCACTTACATATCTCCAATTCTCCACGATCAACCGGCGCTGGCTCAATTTCAATTTTCAGTAACTTTCTCCTCACTCCCGCTCAATTGTCTTTGGTTTTCCCTCTGCTTCTAAACATCTTATTTACTCTTTGAGTTATTCAGCGACTTTTAGAACAATGCTCGCATTGCATCGATCAGTGCACTCTGTTGCTGCAACATCTCCTGAACTTCACACACTACTCTACAAAATCCCAACTAATTACTCACATTATCTTCCTCTTCTTTCTTCTTGCAAAAATTTAAGTTCCCTTTTCAGAATTCATGCCCGTTTAATAATATTGGGCATGACCCATTGCAATTCAATTATTACCCATGTGATAAACTCCTATTCTTCGTTTCAGAAATGCAATTCTGCTAGGTTGGTTTTTGATTCAGTACCTAATCCATGTGTGATAGTATATAACTCCATGATCAGATCTTATTCGAGGTCGGGTCGACACGATGAAGCATTAAAATTGTACCATGTAATGTTGGATGGAAACTTGGAGCCTGATAAATATACTTATACTTTTGTGCTCAAAGCCTGTGCTGGTAAATTTGATTTTGAGACGGGTGTTCGAATTCATGATGATGTGATTAGGAGGAATTTGGAGTTGGATGTGTATATTTCTACAGGTTTGGTTGATATGTATTGTAAAATGGGTCGACTTGACCGTGCACGGAAGGTGTTCGGTAAAATGCCTAAGACGGATATTGTTTCTTGGAATGCTATGATTGCTGGAATTTCAGAGGGTGGAGATCCTGATGAAGGATTGGGTTTTTTCAGGGCAATGCAACTAGGTGGGCTTGTGCCGAATTCTGTTACCTTGTTGAATTTGTTTCCTTCTGTTTGTAAATTGGAGAATGTTATGTTATGTAGGTCAATTCATGGTTTTATAACCAGGAGGAATTTCGAGTTGAAAGTTTACAATGGATTGATTGATACATATTCTAAGTGTGGAATTGTGGAAGATGCTCGCTTGGTTTTTGATCAGTTGTATAGTAAGGATCATGTGTCATGGGGAACAATGATGGCTGGTTATGCTCATAATGGATATTTTTGTCAAGTCCTGGAGTTATTTGATGAACTGAAGGGTAAAAATTCAGTGATGAATAAGATACCGGTTGTTAGTTCGTCTTTAGCTGCTTCTGAGTTGAGAGATTTGAAGAAAGGGGAGGAGATTCATAATTGTGCAATTCAATATTGTATTGACTCGGATACTATGGTTGCTACTTCTCTGATGACAATGTATGTTAAATGTGGAGAATTGGAAAAAGCTAATCAACTGTTCAAAGGGCTTAAGGAAAAAGATTTGATTGCTTGGTCCGCCTTAATAGCTGCACTTGTACAAAGTGGGTTCCCTAAAGAAGCAGCATCTCTATTTCGTGAAATGGTGCACGAGAAGTTAAAACCAAGTAGTGTAACTCTGATGAGTATCTTACCAGCTTGCACAGAGCTTTCATCAGGGGAACTAGGAAAAAGCATTCACTGCTATTGTCTTAGAGCGGGTTTGGATTCAGAAGTTGCGATTGGGAACGCCCTTGTCTCAACGTACGCTAAACGGGGATTGTTCGCTCAGGCAATGATCATCTTTTCTAGAATGCCATCCAAAAATGTAGTTTCGTTCAATACCCTCATAAGTGGATATTCTCAAAGTGGCAACACATATGAAGTGATGACAATGTTCCATGAATTACTATCGTCAGGGTTCAGACCTGATTCTGAAACTATGGTAGGTGTGATCCCTGCTTGTGCACTTTCCCAAGATCTAGAACACGGGACATGTCTACATGGCCTAATTATAAAAGGCGGATTTGCATCTGAGTGCCATGTAAAGAATGCTCTGATTGACATGTATGCCAAGTGCAGCAGGCTATGTTTGGCTGAGACATTATTTAATGAAACTGACTTCATCAAAGATGAAGTTTCTTGGAATGCCATGATTTCTGGTTATGTACATAATAGAAGGTCCAAAGAAGCTTTGTCTGCCTTTTGTCGGATGAAAGCCGTAGGACTACAACCTTCTGCAGTTTCTGTGGTAAGCGTTCTTCCTGCAGCAGCAGACTTAAGTGCTCTCGCTGAAGGTATGGCACTCCATGCCTGTACAATACGAATGGGTTTTCAGTCAAATACATACATCAGTAATAGTCTTATTGATATGTATGCTAAATGTGGGCACTTCGATTGTTCAGAGAAATATTTCGATGAGATGAAAAATAGAGATACAATAACATGGAATACGATGCTTGCTGGATATGCAGTTCATGGGCATGCAACGCGTGCTATTGAACTTTTTGTACGGATGCAAGGTGATAGCGTGAAGCTTGATTCAGTGACTTTTCTGAGTGTATTGTCAGCATGCAGACATGGTGGTTTGGTAGAAGAAGCGAGAAAAATATTCAACTCCATGCATGATAAGTTTAATCTTAAACCTAAGTTGGAACACTATGCTTGCATGGTTGATTTGTTAGGCCGTGTTGGTCTTTTTAGTGAAATCATGAACCTTGTCAATAATATGCCTTTAGAACCTGACGCTGCTGTCTGGGGAGCCTTATTAGGTGCATGTAGAATGCATTCTAATTCAGACTTGGCAGAAATGGCATTAAACAAGTTGGTGAATCTTGAGCCTGGGAATCCGGCACATTATATTGGTCTATCCAATATATATGCTCAATCTGGTAAATGGATTGAGGCTAGAAATATGAGGTTAAAGCAAACTGATGCTGGGCTAAAGAAATTCCCAGGGTGCAGCTGGGTTTAGGTTAAGAAACATGAATATATATTCGGGTAATTTTCATGAAGTTGGCAGCTCTTATGGAAGCATGTAACAGAGTTTCGATCACTTCCTCAATCCAATTAGTGAGAAAGTGAGGAGCTTCAACATGGCTGCCTGATTTTTCTGTCATCGGCGAACTTGCAACCACTTTCAAGAATCAGGTTATTCCTCCTCTCCGAAATTTTTTATTGTTATTCTTCCATATTAGTTGTTTGTTTATGATGCCAATTTTTGCTTTGTGTATTTTTTGCTTCTGCAATTTTCGATTAATTTTTCCCAATCCTCAACCTCATCCAAAAACGGGGCCGACCCATTTTCAAAATCTACCTTATGAGGCGACCAATTTGCTTTATTGGTTGTTTCTTGAGGAGTGAGAATGGCAGACCTTTTGCCATCCTTTGGTCGACAGTAGCGTTCCGGGTTTCCGGAATGCCGTTGTCTGAATTGCAAGTAGCTCTAGTTTGTGTTTTGAGCTTGAATTTGTCTGGAAAATGGGAGGGAAAGGTACGTTGGGCTTAGAAAAGAGGAAGAGGGAACAAAAATCCATGAAACTTTTTTAGCTTCTTTGGTTTCAATGTTCTGCAGTTCAGAATGTGACCTTTCATATCTATTTATAATTCTTGCTACTTGAGATTTTCTGAGATTGAGTTGGTAAAGCTAAGTTGAGGGGTTGATTTTTTTCCAATTATTTGTGTAAGGGAAAAAAATGAATAAATCTTAAAACTATATTGCATTGTTAAATTGTAGAGGAACTCTTGAACTCGGGACAAGCCTCTTCTGTTAGCAATGGTTCTAAATAATTCATCGACCTAGATGCTCATTGCATCTCCATTATGTGACGTGGAGATCAAAAATGAAATGGATATTGCAACATTATGCTTCTAAAGACCAAATTCAGTGTAATCTTTTATTTTCCTTAGCTTAAGTATCGTGCTCATGAACCAGAGTAATTGTAGATGGATTTACAAATATTTAAGCTAAGGTGTCATATCTGATGTAATTGTCATGCTTCTTGAATTTCCAGCTTCATATTGATCCAGGAGCAAGTACAAGTGATTCGAATGAAGATGAGGTTCAAGAGTTGATGCTTGGCAAAGGGATGGATGGTGCACGATCCATTAGTTTCCATAGACTTGGAGGCAATGAAGGTCATTGTTGCATTTCATTAACAAGCGTCCAACAACGTTTTGAGTAGAGTTTGTGAGTTGTGGCATTTCCTAATTCAAGTAGGAAATGGATTTCCTAGTTCAAGTAGGAAATGGATTTACACTTCCTAGTTCTGTTAGGAGTGTTGGAGATTTCCTAGTTCAAGTAGGAATGGTGTTTAATTACGTTTCCTAATTGGATTAGGAAGGGTAGTTGGTTATACTCCTAGTTCTGTTAGGAGTTGGGTGTAACTAATCCTTGTTGGGTTAGGAGTCTTTTGTTTTCGGTTTTACAAACCATGTAGGTTTGTTAGTTGTTTTTCCGAGTCATTCTAGTGTTTGAGCTAGAGTAGGAGTCTTAGAGGATAAGCATGCTTAGTGGTAGTTAAGCGTGTAGAGTAGTTCTAATCCGATTAGAACTCGGATAAGTAGTTACATATATATGTTCTTTGTTTTCATTAATGAAAGTTAGATTTTGATTTTTGTTAAAAACAACTTATTATTACGTTTGATAATTCGTGTGAATTAGAGAACATTAAGAACGTGAGATCGAGAGTTCAAAGTCGCGAGATCACAAAACGTTTGAGAGTTCCTAAGAGCAAATCTTTTGAACAATTAAACACAACCATTAGTTTATGCTAAGAGCTAATCTTTTCATAGATTAATAAACGTTGAAGGTAGTTAAGAGCTAATCTTTCTTACTAGAGACAACCTATCTTAGTTAGTTCAACAAATCGAATCATCAATCAAGAGCATCGAAGGTTTGTCGGACTAATATAGATCAAGTTTGGTATCAGAGCGTAATCATGGGGACCAGTGAAGAGGATGCGCGAAGAGACCGGATGCTAGATGCTCTAGCAAACCAAAACAACTCCATACAAGCAAACCTTAGAACGACTTAGATTGGAGGTCGCGACAAGGAGACCACCCGATGATCCTAGACACCAAAAGGATGATGATAGGGGCATGAAAATCGAGGTGCCCGATTTTGATGGAAAGTTGGACGTCGAAGGTTACTTGGAGTGGGAACGATCCTTGGAGAGATTCTTCGAATACAAGGATACACCCGAGGAGAAGAAACTTCAAAATTGCCGTGCTTAAACTCACCAAGAATGCGGCCGTATGGTATGAGGGATTGAAGAGAAAAAAGGCACGTCGAGGAAAGAGGATCGACAGTTGGGAAGAACTCAAGCGAAACTACAAAAACGGTATGTTCCTACCACCTATCAACAAGAGAATTACATAAAGTTTGCAACTTTGAAAGAGGTCATATGAGTGTGAGGGATTATCTAGGGGAGTTTGAGCGCCTTTCATTGTGTGTGAAATTGAGGAAAGGGAGGACCAAAAGCTCGCTAGGTTCATGGGTGGCCTGTAGACCAAGAGATCGGACAAAGTAGAATTCGCAACCATACTTGTCTTTTGAAGAGACGTGCGAAGATAGCTATGAAGGTTGAAAAACAAAAGAAATCTCGAACCACAAAAGCCTACACTAAACCTTTTGTTGCTTTCAAGACAAACCCTACCACCACCAATTCAACCACCAAGGAGGGCGTAAAGATTGGAGAATGGAGGTGGATAAGCAAAGAGGAAGGAGAAGGTAGGAGGCGAGGAGATCGAGAAGGTTAAGTGTTTCAAGTGTCAAGGCATGGGCACTATCGAACAAATTGCCCTACTGCTAGGGTAATGACAATGCAAGACATAGAGGAGATTGAGGAGATTGAAAGAGTAGCATTGATGGCTAGGGAACAAGAAGAAGAAGAGGAGGAGGACATATGCAATCCGGAAGCAGGACGATGAGGAACGTGTGTTGGTCCTTCGAAGAGCCCTCCATGTCACTAGTACACCGGAGCATGAGGAGCAAAGAGAGACCATATTCCACACCAAGTGTAGGGTGAAGGACATGGTGTGTAGCTTAATCATCGATGGAGGTAGTTGTGCCAATGTAGCCTCGGCAGATTTGGTTGAGAAACTACACTTGCCTACAACTAAGCACCCGAAACCTTATAGATTGAGATGGTTGGATGATGATAATGAGGTGAAGGTGAGGAAACGAGTGTTGATCACGTTTTCTATTGGAAACTACCACGATGAACTTGATTGCGATGTGGTGCCAATGAATGCATGCCATATACTATTGGGGCGACCATGGCAGTTTGATAGAAAAGTCACACAGTGATGGAGTGAGCAATGTTTACAAGTTCTCGATGGGGGAAAGGTGAAGTCTTTATTACCCTTTGCCACCATCCAAGATTACTCGACGTTCACCATCCACACCCAAGGAGACAATGTGCATTAGGGAAAAAGAGTTTGAGAGGAGATGTTGGAGGAAAATGTCGTGTTCATGTTGGTTTCCAAGGAAGTGACGGAGACTAATGAGGAGAAGGATCCAGATTTGCAGCACTTGCTTTGGCGAGTTCGAGGATGTTTTCCCTAGTGATTTGCCACCCGGATTACCACCTATGAGAGGAATTGAACACCAAATTGATTTAGTTCCCTGGCCGTGATACCTAATAAACCCCCATATAGGAGTAACCCCGAGGAAACTAAAGAGCTCCAACGTCAAATTGAGGAGCTTATGGAGAGAGGCTATGTACGTGAAAGTATGAGTCCTTGTGCGGTTCCGGCTTTGTTAGTACCAAAAAGGATGGAACTTGGAGGATGTGCATAGATAGCCGAAAGCCGTGGAACAATATCACCATCAAATATAGATTTCCTATACCACGATTGGATGATATGTTAGATGAGTTGTGTGGTTCCCAATTGTTCTCCAAAATTGATTTGAGAAGTGGGTATCATCAAATTAGGATGCGTGAAGGGGATGAGTGGAAGACCGCCTTGAAGACAAAGCATGGCTTGTTTGAATGGTTGGTTATGCCATTTGGATTGACAAACGCACCCAAGTACATTCATGCGCCTCATGAATGCTTGTTTTGCGGCCTTTTTTAGGCAAGTTCATTGTGGTTTACTTAGACGACATTCTAGTCCATAGTAAGACCAAGGAAGAGCATCTACAAGCACTTACGACAATTATTCCAAGTATTGAGAAGTAAGCAATTGTATGGGAAGTTGGAGAAGTGTTCGTTTATGCAAGAAGAATTAGGGTTCCTAGGATACATTGTATCTAAGGATGGAATCAAGGTGGATCCAAGTAAAATTGAAGCAATATCAACGTGGCGATTCCAAGGACTATAACGGAGGTACGTTCTTTTCATGGTTTAGCTTCCTTTTATAGAAGATTCATCAAGAACTTTAGCACCCTTATGAGCCCTATTACCGAATGTACGAAGCAAGGGAAGTTTGAGTGGACTAAAGAAGCACAACGAAGCCTTTGAACTAGTAAAGGATAAGATGTGCAATGCACCAATTTTGGGCCTACCAGATTTCTCTAAACCCTTTGAGGTTGAGTGTGACGCAAGTGGGACTGGAATTGGGGCAGTTTTGATTCAAGGTGGAAGACCTCTGGCATATTTTAGTGAGAAATTGGGTGGGGAAAGTTGAATTACTCCACATATGACAAAGAATTCTATGCTATGGTACGAGCCTTAGATTATTGGAGTCACTATTTGAGACCTCAATCATTTGTTTTACATTCTGATCATGAGTCATTGAGGTACATACATGGCCAACACAAGTTGAATACCGAGGCATGCTAAGTGGGTTGAGTTCTTGCAATCATTCACTTTTGTGTCGAAGTATAAAGCGGGGAAGGCTAATGTGGTGGCGGATGCACTTTCTAGGAGACACACTCTTTTTGGGCGTGGTTAGTACTAAGCTTATGGGATTTGATTTGCTTAAAGAGTACTATGCTAAGGATGTGGATTTTGGGGAGTTGTATGCGGCGTGTGAGAAGGGGGTCTCATGGGCCTTATTCACGAGAACAAGGATTTCTTTTCAAGGGAAATAAGTTGTGTGTTCCCAATTGTTAAGTGAGAGATTTGTTGGTCGAGGAAGCTCATGGGGGAGGTATAGTCGGGTCACTTTGGGATGAACAAAACATTGGAGTTAGTCCAAGAGCATTTCTTTTGGCCTAAGATGGTAGGGAGTGTCCAAGCCGTGGTTGCTAGGTGTGGGACTTGTCAACGTGCCAAAAGTACATTCCATAAGGGACTATACACGCCATTACCCGTGCCTTGAGAGACCTTGGGAAGATGTGAGCATGGATTTCATAGTTGCTTTACCTCGGACTCAAAGGCAAAGAGATCTTATCATGGTTGTCGTTGATCGATTTAGTAAGATGGCACATTTTATTCCTTGCAACAAAACCGATGATGCATCACATGCGCAACGTTGTATTTTCGAGAAATTGAAGTTGCATGGCATACCTCGTACCATTGTCTCGGATAGGGATAGCAAGTTCTTGAGTTACTTTTGGAAGACCTTGTGGAGGTTGTTGGGTACAAAATTGCTCTTTAGCACTTCACACCATCCACAAACCGATGGACAAACCGAGGTCACAAATCGCACCTTGGGTTCTTTGCTTCGAGGATTGGTGAGTAAGACAGTAAGGATTGGGATGTGAAGCTTTGTCAATGCGGAGTTTGCATACAATAGGACTCCTACATATGCAACAAAACATTCACCATTTGAAGTTGTGTATGGAGTTAATCCATATTTGCCCGTGGATTTGGGCGTGATTCCAAGGCAAGATTACGTGCGTAGGGATGCAAAGAAGCAAGCTTTGTTCTTATGAAGCTCCATCACCAAATCAAAGAGCGCATTGAGAAGGTTAATGAGCAATATAAGAAGAAAGCAAACAAGGGACGCAAGCCTTTGGTGTTCGAACCAGGTGATCTTGTGTGGGTGCACCTTAGGAAGGAGCGTTTTCCAAGCAAACGCAAACATAAGCTCATGCCACGAGCCGAAGGTCCTTACCAAATATTGGAGAAGTATGGTGATAATGCCTGAGGTGGATCTTGAGGGGAACATGGCGTGGTCGCTTTACTTTTAATGTTGGGGACTTGACGCCTTATTAGATGATGAGCAAGTACAAGAATCGAGGGCAATTCCTTTCAAAGAAGGGGGATGATCCAGGGAAGCAAGTACAAGTGATTCGAATGAAGATGAGGTTCAAGAGTTGATGCTTAGCGAAAGGGATGGATGGTGCACGATCCATTAGTTTCCATAGACTTGGAGGCAATGAAGGTCATTGTTGCATTTCATTAACAAGCGTCCAACAACGTTTTGAGTAGAGTTTGTGAGTTGTGGCATTTCCTAATTCAAGTAGGAAATGGATTTCCTAGTTCAAGTAGGAAATGGATTTACACTTCCTAGTTACGGTAGGAGTGTTGGAGATTTCCTAGTTCAAGTAGGAATGGTGTTTAATTACGTTTCCTAATTGGATTAGGAAGGGTAGTTGGTTATACTCCTAGTTACTGTTAGGAGTTGGGTGTAACTAATCCTTGTTGGGTTAGGAGTCTTTTGTTTTTCGGTTTCAGAGCCATGTAGGTTTGTTAGTTGTTTTTCCGAGTCATTCTAGTGTTTGAGCTAGAGTAGGAGTCTTAGAGGATAAGCATGCTTAGTGGTAGTTAAGCGTGTAGAGTAGTTCTAATCCGATTAGAACTCGGATAAGTAGTTCCATATATATGTTCTTTGTTTTCATTAATGAAAGTTAGATTTTGATTTTTGTTAAAAACAACTTATTATTACGTTTGATAATTCGTGTGAATTAGAGAACATTAAGAACGTGAGATCGAGAGTTCAAAGCCGCGAGATCACAAAACGTTTGAGAGTTCCTAAGAGCAAATCTTTTGAACAATTAAACACAACCATTAGTTTATGCTAAGAGCTAATCTTTTCATAGATTAATAAACGTTGAAGGTAGTTAAGAGCTAATCTTTCTTACTAGAGACAACCTATCTTAGTTAGTTCAACAAATCGAATCATCAATCAAGAGCATCGAAGGTTTGTCGGACTAATATAGATCAAGTTTGGTATCAGAGCGTAATCATGGGGACCAGTGAAGAGGATGCGCGAAGAGACCTGGATCTTGGATGCTCTAAGAAACCAAAACAACTCCATACAAGCGGCCTTAGAACGACTTAGATGGGAGGTCACGACAAGGAGACCACCCGATGATCCTGACACCAAAAGGATGATGATAGGGGCATGAAAATCGAGGTGCACGATTTTGATGGAAAGTTGGACGTCGAAGGTTACTTGGAGTGGGAACGATCCTTGGAGAGATTCTTCGAATACAAGGATACACCCGAGGAGAAGAAACTTCAAAATTGCCGTGCTTAAACTCACCAAGAATGCGGCCCATATGGTATGAGGGATTGAAGAGAAAAAAGGCACGTCAAGGAAAGAGGATCGACAGTTGGGAAGAACTCAAGCGCAAACTACAAAAACGGTATGTTCCTACCACCTATCAACAAGAGAATTACATAAAGTTTGCAACTTTGAAGCAAGGTCATATGAGTGTGAGGGATTATCTAGGGAGTTTGAGCGCCTTTCTGTCATTGTGTGTGAAATTGAGGAAAGGGAGGACCAAAAGCTCAGCTAGGTTCATGGGTGGCCTAGACCAAGAGATTGCGGACAAAGTAGAATTGCAACCATACTTGTCTTTTGAAGAGACGTGCAAGATAGCTATGAAGGTTGAAAAACAAAAGAAATCTCGAACCACAAAAGCCTACACTAAACCTTTTGTTGCTTTCAAGACAAACCCTACCACCACCAATTCAACCACCAAGGAGGGCGAGAAAGATTGGAGAATGGAGGTGGATAAGCAAAGAGGGAAGGAGAAGGTAGGAGGCAAGGAGATCGAGAAGGTTAAGTGTTTCAAGTGTCGAGGCTATGGGCACTATCGAACAAATTGCCCTACTGCTAGGGTAATGACAATGCAAGACATGAGGAGATTGAGGAGATTGAAAGAGTAGCATTGATGGCTAGGGAACAAGAAGAAGAAGAGGAGGAGGACATATGCAATCCGGAAACGACGATGAGGAACGTGTGTTGGTCCTTCGAAGAGCCCTCCATGTCACTAGTACACCTGGAGCATGAGGAGCAAAGAGAGACCATATTCCACACCAAGTGTAGGGTGAAGGACATGGTGTGTAGCCTTAATCATCGATGGAGGTAGTTGTGCCAATGTAGCCTCGGCAGATTTGGTTGAGAAACTACACTTGCCTCTAACTAAGCACCGAAACCTTATAGATTGAGATGGTTGGATGATGATAATGAGGTGAAGGTGAGGAAACGAGTGTTGATCACGTTTTCTATTGGAAACTACCACGATGAACTTGATTGCGATGTGGTGCCAATGAATGCATGCCATATACTATTGGGGCGACCATGGCGGTTTGATAGAAAAGTCACACATGATGGAGTGAGCAATGTTTACAAGTTCTCGATGGGGGGAAAGGTGAAGTCTTTATTACCCTTGCCACCATCCAAGATTACTCGACGTTCACCATCCACACCCAAGGAGACAATGTGCATTAGGGGAAAAGAGTTTGAGAGGGAGATGTTGGAGGAAAATGTCGTGTTCATGTTGGTTTCCAAGGAAGTGACGGAGACTAATGAGGAGAAGGATCCAGATTTGCAGCAAACTTCGGCGGGCGAGTTCGAGGATGTTTTCCCTAGTGATTTGCCACCCGGATTACCACCTATGAGAGGAATTGAACACCAAATTGATTTAGTTCCCTGGGCCGTGATACCTAATAAACCCCCATATAGGAGTAACCCCGAGGAAACTAAAGAGCTCCAACGTCAAATTGAGGAGCTTATGGAGAGAGGCTATGTACGTGAAAGTATGAGTCCTTGTGCGGTTCCCGACTTTGTTAGTACCAAAAAGGATGGAACTTGGAGGATGTGCATAGATAGCCGAAGTCATGGAACAATATCACCATCAAATATAGATTTCCTATACCACGATTGGATGATATGTTAGATGAGTTGTGTGGTTCCCAATTGTTCTCCAAAATTGATTTGAGAAGTGGGTATCATCAAATTAGGATGCGTGAAGGGGATGAGTGGAAGACCGCCTTCAAGACAAAGCATGGCTTGTTTGAATGGTTGGTTATGCCATTTGGATTGACAAACGCACCAAGTACATTCACGCGCCCTCATGAATCTTTGTTTTGCGGCCTTTTTTAGGCAAGTTCATTGTGGTTTACTTAGACGACATTCTAGTCATAGTAAGACCAAGGAAGAGCATCTACAAAGACTTACGACAATTATTCCAAGTATTGAGAAGTAAGCAATTGTATGGGAAGTTGGAGAAGTGTTCGTTTATGCAAGAAGAATTAGGGTTCCTAGGATACATTGTATCTAAGGATGGAATCAAGGTGGATCCAAGTAAAATTGAAGCAATATCAACGTGGCCAATTCCAAGGACTATAACGGAGGTACGTTCTTTTCATGGTTTAGCTTCCTTTTTATAGAAGATTCATCAAGAACTTTAGCACCCTTATGAGCCCTATTACCGAATGTACGAAGCAAGGGAAAGTTTGAGTGGACTAAAGAAGCACAAAGAAGCCTTTGAACTAGTAAAGGATAAGATGTGCAATGCACCAATTTTGGGCCTACCGCATTTCTCTAAACCCTTTGAGGTTGAGTGTGACGCAAGTGGGACCGGAATTGGGGCGGTTTTGATTCAAGGTGGAAGACCTCTGGCATATTTTAGTGAGAAATTGGGTGGGGGAAAGTTGAATTACTCCACATATGACAAAGAATTCTATGCTATGGTACGAGCCTTAGATTATTGGAGTCACTATTTGAGACCTCAATCATTTGTTTTACATTCTGATCATGAGTCATTGAGGTACATACATGGCCAACACAAGTTGAATACCAGGCATGCTAAGTGGGTTGAGTTCTTGCAATCATTCACTTTTGTGTCGAAGTATAAAGCGGGGAAGGCTAATGTGGTGGCGGATGCACTTTCTAGGAGACACACTCTTTTGGGCGTGGTTAGTACTAAGCTTATGGGATTTGATTTGCTTAAAGAGTACTATGCTAAGGATGTGGATTTTGGGGAGTTGTATGCAGCGTGTGAGAAGGGGTCTCATGGGCCTTATTCACGAGAACAAGGATTTCTTTTCAAGGGAAATAAGTTGTGTGTTCCCAATTGTTCAGTGAGAGATTTGTTGGTCGGGGAAGCTCATGGGGAGGTATAGCTGGTCACTTTGGGATGAACAAAACATTGGAGTTAGTCCAAGAGCATTTCTTTTGGCCTAAGATGGTAGGGAGTGTCCAAGCTGTGGTTGCTAGGTGTGGGACTTGTCAACGTGCCAAAAGTACATTCCATAAGGGACTATACACGCCATTACCTGTGCCGGAGAGACCTTGGGAAGATGTGAGCATGGATTTCATAGTTGCTTTACCTCGGACTCAAAGGCAAAGAGATGCTATCATGGTTGTCGTTGATCGATTTAGTAAGATGGCACATTTTATTCCTTGCAACAAAACTGATGATGCATCACATGTGGCAACGTTGTATTTTCGAGAAATTGTTAAGTTGCATGGCATACCTCGTACCATTGTCTCGGATAGGGATAGCAAGTTCTTGAGTTACTTTTGGAAGACCTTGTGGAGGTTGTTGGGTACAAAATTGCTCTTTAGCACTTCACACCATCCACAAACTGATGGACAAACCGAGGTCACAAATCGCACCTTGGGTTCTTTGCTTCGAGGATTGGTGAGTAAGACAGGTAAGGATTGGGATGTGAAGCTTTGTCATGCGGAGTTTGCATACAATAGGACTCCTACATATGCAACAAAACATTCACCATTTGAAGTTGTGTATGGAGTTAATCCATATTTGCCCGTGGATTTGGTCGTGATTCCAAGGCAAGATTACGTGCATGGGGATGCAAAGAAGCAAGCTCTTTGTTCTTATGAAGCTCCATCACCAAATCAAAGAGCGCATTGAGAAGGTTAATGAGCAATATAAGAAGAAAGCAAACAAGGGACGCAAGCCTAAGGGTGTTCGAACCGAGGTGATCTTGTGTGGGTGCACCTTAGGAAGGAGCGTTTTCAAAGCAAACGCAAACATAAGCTCATGCCACGAGCCGAAGGTCCTTACCAAATATTGGAGAAGTATGGTGATAATGCCTACAAGGTGGATCTTCAAGGGGAACATGGCGTGGCTGCTACTTTTAATGTTGGGGACTTGACGCCTTATTAGATGATGAGCAAGTACAAGAATTGAGGACAATTCCTTTCAAAGAAGGGGAGGATGATCCAGGAGCAAGTACAAGTGATTCGAATGAAGATGAGGTTCAAGAGTTGATGCTTGGCAAAGGGATGGATGGTGCACGATCCATTAGTTTCCATAGACTTGGAGGCAATGAAGGTCATTGTTGCATTTCATTAACAAGCGTCCAACAACGTTTTGAGTAGAGTTTGTGAGTTGTGGCATTTCCTAATTCAAGTAGGAAATGGATTTCCTAGTTCAAGTAGGAAATGGATTTACACTTCCTAGTTACGTTAGGAGTGTTGGAGATTTCCTAGTTCAAGTAGGAATGGTGTTTAATTACGTTTCCTAATTGGATTAGGAAGGGTAGTTGGTTATACTCCTAGTTCTGTTAGGAGTTGGGTGTAACTAATCCTTGTTGGGTTAGGAGTCTTTTGTTTTCGGTTTTACAAACCATGTAGGTTTGTTAGTTGTTTTTCCGAGTCATTCTAGTGTTTGAGCTAGAGTAGGAGTCTTAGAGGATAAGCATGCTTAGTGGTAGTTAAGCGTGTAGAGTAGTTCTAATCCGATTAGAACTCGGATAAGTAGTTCTATATATATGTTGCTGTTTTCATTAATGAAAGTTAGATTTTGATTTTTGTTAAAAACAACTTATTATTACGTTTGATAATTCGTGTGAATTAGAGAACATTAAGAACGTGAGATCGAGAGTTCAAAGCTGCGAGATCACAAAACGTTTGAGAGTTCCTAAGAGCAAATCTTTTGAACAATTAAACACAACCATTAGTTTATGCTAAGAGCTAATCTTTTCATAGATTAATAAACGTTGAAGGTAGTTAAGAGCTAATCTTTCTTACTAGAGACAACCTATCTTAGTTAGTTCAACAAATCGAATCATCAATCAAGAGCATCGAAGGTTTGTCGGACTAATATAGATCACATATAAGGTTTTTTCTTTTTTGGGTTTTTGTTATCATTTTTTTCTTTCTTTTTTGATTCAATATTTCTTTCTTCTGCTTCCAAGGTAGTGGTTCACATCTGTCAATTTCATATCAAGGTGCTTTATCAGTTGATCTCTTTCTAACTTTCTTCAATGTAATTGCTTCATTTATGATCCGCACATTTTTCTCTCAATAATTTTGGTTCGTGTATGTACAAAATATTGTTGATTGTACAACTGAGCAAACTTTGAGCATGATTGATAGGAAGTAGATTTGTTTAGTAGTTGCTTTTTTGAATTTAATTTAGTGAGTTTCTTTTTCTTTTGTAGATTTTTTTGTAAGCATGTCTAGGGCCATATTGTAATGTCGTCTTCAATTCTGATTCTATAATTTAAGAAAGGAGCGGCTCAATTTTGAGAAATGTCCAATCTCTTTTACCTTATCCCATGAGCAATATTGCTATTTTCACTTTTCATCACCTAAAATAAGGCGATTTGGTGTGAATTTATTGAGATCGGGTTTGGTCTATCTTTCTGGTCTGGTATGATAGTCCGACCGAACTTTTACCACATTTTTACGCCTTATTAGATTCGTCTCAACATTAATTTTTCAAATATATAATTTTCATAATTTTTAACTGATTCAGAACTATATATTGTAATAAGTAAATGGAAAGAAGAAGGTTTTGTCTAGTCTTGTCTGTAATTTTCTTGTCGGGTTTCATCTGATGTGATTCTAACAGGAAAAAGTAATAAGTTTCTGAAAGATGGGAATGAGAACATAGGCTCAGTATGCTTTGGTCATGTATGAAGGATCTTAAAACTTTGGGGTTTCTTTCATTTGTTCTGAGAATCCAAGGTGCACTGTTGTCATTCGCTTTGAGATTCCTGTTTTTCCCTTGATTAACAAGTGCTGATTTAGGATCTGGGTTAAGCTTTGGATCTTCAAGTTCAAGTAGATGTCTCCATTATCATCATCATCTATGGCTGCTCAATCCTGACAATAATCTTTCATTTGCTTGGAGATGAGAATGCTATAGCTGCTTCTATTCCTATACTGCTATTGTACCAGAATACCAGGTAGTATTTTACAAGGCTGCAAATGTAAGTAGATGTCTCCATCATCTTAATCATTTTGGCTGCTAATAAGAAAACTCTTTTATTTGCTTGGGGACAAGGATGAAGTAGCTGATTTTACTCATATACTACTATCATACCAGAATACCAGGTAGTTATTCACGAGTAATTTACTAGGCTGAGCAGCTCTGCAAGAC
This sequence comes from Beta corolliflora, assembly GCA_947648045.1. Classification (NCBI taxonomy): domain Eukaryota; kingdom Viridiplantae; phylum Streptophyta; class Magnoliopsida; order Caryophyllales; family Amaranthaceae; genus Beta; species Beta corolliflora. The sequence goes on along the minus strand of CANSZD010002508.1, from coordinate 141,412 downwards.
AAGAGCTGGGCTAACGCTAATTGTCATGCCTTCTTTGATGCCCAACAAGAGATTGATCGGCGATCGCACTGCTGAAGACTACTTTTTCTTTTATTGTTTTCTTCCATTTGAGTTAGATGTTATCTGCATAAAGATCAAGTGTTTCTGTGGAAGGAGAGCTATATACTCTTGTTTCAGATCGTTTGCACCTGTTTGTAATTTGACATTTCTGGCACAGGACTCAAGTAAGTTTGACAACCTATAAATGGTTCATGCATCAGTAATCCCTTTCTTCTGCCTTCTTCGTTCTGCATCTGTATATGTTGTGCTCTTATTCTATTTGCTTAGGTGAACTAGTTCTCCTCGTTTGATTTCTAATGTGTGTTTCAATTGAACAATTATTTCAACCATAAGGCTTGGTTAATATATGAAAAAAGGAAATAAAAAGTTGAAAGTGGAAGTTGATTCTGGCAAGAATTGAAAATGGACAATGTGGAAAAGGCCTCAAACGGAGCGAATCACTGGAGCAAATGTTTCTAAGCAAACTAAAGGCGCTCATAATTATTTTAAACGGTAAAAAAAACCTTTGACCTGAAAAAAAGAACTTTTTTTTTGGTGGGACACGTGTCACCTGTTCCCCTTAGTAGATCCACCCCTGAAGGTGATAAAGCGATTTATGCCATTTAAATGATATTATATCCATAGCTTCTCCATAACGGCTGTTAAATACTTTCTTCGTTCCATTGTTATTGCAACATCACCCCTTGGCACATTTTTTAGAAAGTCATGTGAAGAGGTGAGAGAGAGATAGATAAAAAGTGGAACTCATATGATAGGAGAGAGATAGAGAAAAGATATTACCAAATAAGGGAAACGGACATTTAATATGAAACTTCAAAATAAGGGAAATGTTGCAATTAATATAGAACGGAGGAAGTAGTAACAAGTTTTATACAGTAAAATAAATTTCCTTGGTGCATAGCAGAAACTGCATTTGCACCTGTGTAAGCATTTAGTATTGCAATTATCGTAATTTAGGGCCTGTTTAATATTTATACCATTTTTTAGTTTTTGGTTTTAAGATTTTACGAGTTATTATATGATAAGTGTGTATAATGAATTTAAAACTATAATCTACTTTTTTCGGTTGCCAAAAACATGGTTTAGTTTAAAATAAAGCTGCAAACTCAATAATTACAGCGATAATGAACACACCCTCAAAAAGTTTGGGTTTCTTGCACTTGTTCTGAACAACCATGGTGGACTGTTGTCATTCAATTAAAGATTCTTGTATCTCCTTGGATGTTTGCTTATTTTTGTCATTTATGGCTCCTAAATCTACACTCCGTCACGTGTCATTACTCTTTCGACAACAACTGCGCAAGCATTTGTATAAGCATGTAGTGTTGATGGTGTAAAGTAATTCTTGCAATTATGCTGTCTTATTGCAATTTTTCGCCTTCTTGGTTTTGGGATTTTACAAGTTATATGATATGGCTTGTATGATGAATTTAAGATTTGTAACTATCTTTTCTGGCTTACTAAAACTTGTGTTTAGTTCAAATAAAATTGGAATGAATAGTTGTAAATAACTGAACATACCCGCAAAACGAATGTAGGAAATTTGATTCATAATGTATCTTTTTCATTCTTATGCACGAAATTTCATTTAGTGGTTTGCGACAATTGATGTGGAGTGTTTTTTTGTAGCTTTTGAAACCAACAGATGCTGCAAATGTTCTTGCACAATTATGTGAAAATGCCCCTAATGGTTGCTGCATAAGCATTTGATCAGAAAGCACTTGCTGAGCTTTTGATATTTTAAGCTGTAGTGTTACTGTTTATTTTAACACTGGCCAATGCGTTACTGGTATGGTGAAATCTGTTACTCACTCCAAAAGGATGTGGAGGGGGCTGATATCAGCTTTCAGGATGTTATTAAGTTTGAGACTTTAGTAAAGAAGGATTGTGTTGCAAATTTTAAGTAGAAAAGGAAGTGTGAGAAGTAAACGAAAATGGTCACATGAGTAAAGAGTATAAGGTGCTGCATATATTGACGATATGTATCTTAGCTGGCTGCATCTGATCAGGTTTTCTCTTTTTCTGTAAGCTGTTTTTTCATTCTGGATTTTGTTTTTTTTCCAATGTTACCAAGTAGATCTTGATCTTTTGAATTTGGTCTCGCCATTATTCATATTGCTATATGTTTTTTTCTTAGAACTGCGTAAAGTTTAGAACTTTTTGTCTTCTAATGGTGGACTTATGCTTATGATTGGTTTTGTAGATGACTTCAATCCCAAGTTCCATTTTCCCTTGGATATGTTTTCAGAATTTTTTTTCTCATTCTTAACAGAGTGAACATGGTGGCATAACATAGGGGATCTAGGTCTTGGGGTGTGATTATTCCTTGAAGAATTTTAGCGGTTCATCCCAAAGAGAAATGGGGAAAAAAATAAGAATGTGCTTATCTAAGGTGTAATCTCGTGGTTATGGCTGAGAGTCAAAGCCTCCAGGGGATTCTGAGGGAGTCTTTTGTGTGGCTGTGCAAGTTCTTCTTGCCTCTCATCTTGAGCGTCAACCTCGCTGTTAGAGGTTCATTTCTCTCTCTCATTTGAATTTTTTAGTTCTGCCATCTGGTTTCCATCTTCTAGCTGTCAACTACCTGTTTGATTAGGAAACTGTAATGTTCAAGGTGCAGAATGTAAATGGATTTATAAGAAATTAATTTGTTTAGATGAGAGTAGTCAGCTTCTGGGGGTGATGGAGCAAGTCTATTGAGGTTGAAATTGTTTAGGATGAGGGATCTGGTAAAACGTCTCAGTTTGACTTCTCAGAGTTGTTAGTAATTGATACTTGTAGGTATAATCACCAATATTATTATTTACTAAAAATGCTTTCTCGCTCTCATGAAAGACTTTCATAGATGACTGCATTATCCTGCACGTCTTTTGAATGATTTCAAGTATATTGTTGTTGGACTATCACCTGTGTAGTATATCAATTAATATATTTGTTACTTGTGTAGTTGTACGAATTTTGGGTGATTTAAGTGTTAAAAGAATATCTGAAACTTAGTTAATTAAATTCATCAATAGTTTAGGGGTTCAGCTTGAGAAGATAAAAATGAATGCTCTCTGTCTCTTACAGAAAAGGACAAGGATACAAAGCCGCTGTTAAATGAAGACTGTAGTCTAGGAAAAATAGAGGAGTTGAAAAACCAAAAATTGAGTCTCTAAACTTGTGAGATTGGCAATAGGAAAGGGGTGACTTTTATAGATTCAGATAAAACTCACTACTGTTTGAGTATGATCTTCGTTGTAATTTCGGTAGATTTGCTTTCATGATAAACTATAGGAGTATATCCACGTGTGTGGCCCAGCCCGTAAGGGCCATGCGGACTTGATGTCATCCCCACCTTCCTCCAGTATATCACTGGCAGTCCCTCGTGAGTGCGACACACACCTTTTTGTTTGTTTCGGAGCCGCTAACCCACTACGTACCTCACCACCAGGCGGCTCGCCTAGAATGATCCTGATATCATATTTACAGCAGGATAGCTCTTGTTGTCATTATTCAAAGTTTAATTACATTATTATCAGAGTTCCTGAACTTTCGTAATGATGATAATGAGTGTTAAATATAAATGCCTGAAGATTTGAGATTTGTTGCAGATTTTGTGTTCATGGAACTTGTAGAACTGGATACTCTACGACATGCACTTGTTGGACTTCCGCGGGTATATGATTTCTCAACTCAGCAACGATAGAGGCTAACAATTGCAATTGAATCATCTGCACACTTCAGTGGTTGTTTTTCATGCCTTCATGACTGTTCCCTTGTACCTGTAAGATCAGTCGTGTTAGCAGATAAAAAGAACTTAACTCGTTCACGAATATATTTTTCGTATGCATGGCAAGAAAGAGATAATTTTAGATATTTTCTGGGAAGTATTTGAAGAAATTTTTTTGCTTCTTTGGTTAGTTTCAGCATAGCCTCTCAATTAACACCTGCAATTCATTTTTCAAAGATTATAGTGTAGGAAAATATGGAGGCTTATATAGCGGAATTGTAGGAAACTATTTCCTAATATTTATCAAAGGACTATATACATAACATAAACATGAACAATCTAATAGGGAATGATGTGCAACATTTGTAGCGTAATTTCCTGTTTGTATGATAGGTTAGAGATTCAAGAGCTCCAAGTGTCGCACCTCTAATCAGTCCACGAGCACCAATGTAACACCAACGTCTGTTAGAATGGTAGAGAAACTCTCTTGCTTTTATTGTTGATAGGCGCCGGTTTTTGGAGGGAAGAATAGGTTTTTTTTTCTCTCTTTTATATTATAAAGTTAATGCTTAACTTGTGTCCCTTTAACCCTAATAGTATATTAATATATTAATTGGATTCCTAGGTTAATTAGGAGAACTAATTTTCCTCCTATTCATTTCCCTTGGTTGGCCACCATAAGGCCCACTTTGGGCTTTTCCTTTTTTCAATTGGATTTTATATTGTGTGACCTCATAGGATTAATATATCTTAGTTGTAGGTCCAATCTTTATTGTCCTACTAATCAATATTTATTCTCTAACGAGCAAATGTGATTACTATAATAATTAACTTATTATCTCCATAAATACATTCCTATTTACATTTAGTAATTGTCAGGAATGTCTAAAGACGTAGTATTCCTTCAATCCCCACTTATCCGAACACAAGAGCACAATACTAAATTCCTTAAGTCTCTTAATGCCAAATTTGATAATACACTTGATTGTTGAGTTCAAACGATTCAAACAAGGATTAACAAATTTAATCATATTCCGCATGGCCATGTATTTTCCAGTTCTCACTCATCAAGAGGCCCAAACACCATTTCTATCTATAGGAGGATTTATCCACTCTTGTATGACCATAACTTCTACTCAATTCTTAGTTCACCTGATCATTGCCGTCATAACCTCCTTTTACGGTCCGATATATAACAACGTCAAGGTTAAACTAATTGTATCATGGTTATTAAGACATACTTATGTCTAAGGAATCCACTAAATATAGAAATTTGATCCTACTATTTGAATCTAATTAGGTCAAGTCTCAATGTATTAAATAAACATCTATATAATCAACTAGACATCTCTATGTCTCTATAGTCCACGGAACTGCGCAATCAATCAATTATATGCTAGTCTTCCAATAAATCATTTATGTCCAATTTAGTGATTTAGACTAGGGACTTTGAATAAGTTGTGACTTCATCAATTTACTCTATAGGGTTCCAGTTATCAAAACTTTATCGATAATCCTATTTGAAAACACAAGTTATTTGGACATTTTGTTTGATACTAAACCAAACAATTAAATAAGAGTTGAACTTTTATTGATAAACATTCTAAGCATAATAAATGTCTTTACAATTGTAAACATGAAGTAAACAACCTAAAACCACTCACCCATATGCTTAAGCCCCATAGATCTAGTACGACTCTCATGCTTAGATTGAGCAACCCGGTTTAGTCGGTGGATCTCGCAACATACTCCTCTATGTGAACCTTGCTTACTTTTACATCCCTTCTTCCAATTATCTCTCGAATAAGATGGAATTTCCCGAGCACATTTTTGAATCTCTGGTGTAATTTGGGTTCCTTGGATTGAGCAATGGCACCAATATGATGTAATGTATTCAAAAGTGGACAACATTTTGTTTACCATTATTGATCTAGTGCATTTGTATGGTTTATAATTCTTAAATTTGCCTATTAAAGGGAGCATGGTTTCCCCTTAGAAGACGAGAATGCAAAATTGTAGTTAGTAAGAAAGCATCTCCAAAAAAAACTTTGTATTTTCATCAACTTTTGTTCTCAATATAATTCAAAGTAAGTTTCGAAAATTCCGTCTCATTTTCGTTACGTTCAAATTTATTTATCTATTCATATACTCTCTCCGTTTTCTTTTGTTCTTCCTGTATTCCCCATTGGAAAATTTCACATTGTTCTTCTTGTTTTGAATCTTCCCATATTAAGCCTACAATTTGGACGAAAATAATCTTATACAATTTTTTTATTATTGCACACATGTCCCTTGTTTACAAATTGGGACCACTTTATTTAATGTTTAATTGATTTATTCTCTCTCCACATAACTCATCTCTAATCCTCTCTCTCCTCTCTTCCCTTGTGTCATCCTCTCTCTCATCTCTAATAATCTGGAAAACTCAAGAACCCATTGTAGTGCACCAATGCTTGCCGGAAAATTTATTAATCTAGAGATTTATCACTCCAAGCACCACATTATTTTCACATTATTTTTGTTGGAATCTCTTCCTTATGTCACATTATTTTTACAAAGCACCACAAGAACGTCGCACAAGGATGCAGCCGAAGGTTTTGGTTATGGAGAAGCGGAGGTTACTGCTTGAAGAGTTGAAGCATGAAATGATGTGTTGGTGGGAGAGAGAAACGAGAGAGGAAAGAAGGTGGGAGGAAGTAGCGAAGAAAAATGAGACGACAGTAACGGCCAGCGAGACATCAGGGTCAAGGAAATCGAGGTCAATTCTAATGCCGCCAACAACGGAGTCCCAAGGGTCGGGAGTCAGGTGAGGGGTGGAGCGGATTAAGTCAAAGTCGGGCTTTGTGAAGACGGCGGAAGCAAGGGAAGAGACGATCTCTTCAAAGGCGGTTTTGGCGATTACGAAAGTGTCTCGCTGCGACGGATGACGTCATTGGGGATGGTGATTGGAGGTGGTGGAGGTCAGAGATGAGGTTGGAGGTGGGGGATGAGGAACAAAGAGTATACAACTTTTTCTCTTTTCTAATCTTGAAAGTACAATGCCATTAATACAATTTTTTGATGTTGCTTTTCTAAATGCTTTTTCTCTCCTCTAATAATAATATGATATTTTTATTTGTTTTCTCTCTTCAAGGTGGAATCTAATCTTTTATTATTTTCTCTCTCTTCTCAAATATAGAATCTAGCCAAATATTTAATATTGCATTGGTTCCTCCCCTGATTCCAAATAAAAAAGAACAAAAGAGAACGACGGGAGTATTTATTTGCATTTTTAATATTATTGCTTTACAGTAGTTATTTATCTATTCATATATTCTATTTGCATTTTTAATATTATTGCTTTACGGTAAGAAATCTTGGTATCGGTGCGGCTGCATTTACATTATATTTCATTAAGTATCGGCATCCGGATGACATATTGAAAAAAATCAAAAGTAACATCCAGATGACAAAGCAATACCAAATTTACATGTCAAATAACACTTCTACTACTACTTCCAACTTGAAGCCAAAATATTCAATTGGTAGTAAGAAGTATTCAAAAGTGGATATCATTTTGCTTACCATTATTCTAGTGCATTTGTATGGTTTATAATGCTTAAATTTTCCTATAAAAGGGAGCATGAATTCTCTTTAGAAGGCACAGTAAAAAAATTCTAGTTAGTAAGAAAACATCTCCAAAATAACATTGTATTATCATCAACTTTTGTTCTCAATATAATTGAAAGTAAGTTCCAAAAATTCCGTCTCATTTTCTTTCTCTTCAAATTTATTTTTCTGTTCATATATTCTATTCGCATTTTTAATATTATTGCTTTACAGAAGATGTAATTACCTGGGTATATTATCTTGGTATCAGAGCCGCTGCATTTATTAGATTTCATTAAGTATCAACATCCGGATGGAATATTGAAAAAAAAAAACAAAAGTGAAATCAAAGTGAAATCAAGATGACAAAGCAAAACCAAAAAACACATCTCAAAGTACACTTCTATGTACTACTTCTAACCTGAAGCCAAAAAATACAATTTGTAGTGAAAATTATTCAAGAAGTAGTCATCATATGGTGTAAAAAGTGTTCAAAAGTAGACATCATTATGTTCACCATTATTCTAGTGCATTTGTATGACTCATGATGTCCAAATTTGCATATAAAAGGGAACATGGTTTCCCCTTAGAATGCAGAGTAACAATATTCTAAAGAAAACATCTCCATAAAAACATTGTATTGTCATCAACTTTTATTCAAAGTAAGTTCCAAAAATTCCATCTCATTTTGTTTCTCTTCAAAATTATATTCCTATTCATATATTCTATTCATATTTTTATTATTATTGTTTTACAGTAGTTGTAATTAGCTGGGTATATTATCTTGGTACTAGCGCCACCACATTTACATTAGATTTCATTAAGTATCAACATCCTGATAACATATTGAAAAAATCAAGAGTGACATCAAGATGACAAAGCAATACCAATAAACACATGTCAAAAAACACATGTCAAACAACACTCCTATATACTACTTCCAGCTTGAAGCCAAAATATTCAATTTGTAGTTAAAAGTATTCAAAAGTAATCATCATGATATATTGTAAAGTATTCAAAAGTGGACATCATTATGTTCACCATTATTCTAGTGCATTTGTATGGTTCATAATACTCAAATTTGCCTATAAAAGGGAGCATGGTTTCCATTTAGAAAGCGAGTAAAAAAATTCTATAGTTAGTAAGAAAACATATCCGGAAAAACATTGAATTGACATCAACTATTATTCTCAATATAATTCAAAGTAACTTTCAAAAATTCCGACTCATTTTCTTTCCGTTCAAATTTATTTTTGTAGTTCATATTTTCTATTCGCGTTTTTAATATTATTGCTCTACAGTAGTTGTAATTACCTGAGTATATTATCTTGGTATCATAGCCACTGCATTTACATTAATTTTGATGGTTAGGCATTGGTCAGTTGTGTAACTCGTTGGTTAGCCGTATACTTAAGTGGTCTCAGAATAGTGGTTGTGTCGGTCCCAAGACAGTGTAATCTTTATAAGATAAAATAAAGACATTCATCACTTAATGGCTTCTATGTTTAGAAAGTGATTAATGCAAAATACTCATAATAGAAAGTCCAAAGATAGTTCAAAGTCATGAAATTCATATGCCTTTTTCAAACCGAACAATTCTAGAACAAAATATAGAGACTATTTATCAAATTGGTTCTTTAGATTTCAAAACTGCATTTTCAGTAAAAATTCATGAAGAAACAGTTAGTATTCCTGAAAAAGTTCAAAACATTCCTTCTTTTATAAAAACTTTCTATTCAAAATATATCGAATATGTATATAGGTATATCAATTTCGGTATGATTCATGTGGCTGTAAAACCATTAGTCCGTCAAGGTGTTGATGCTCCTATTTATTTAGCTTTAAGAGATAAACGTTCGACACGATACAAAATTCTCTTTTAGCTATGATTCAAACTAACATTTGTAATGGACATGTTTATTTGAACTATGCCTTAAATTTTTCAATTGATTTAACTGATCCTCTAGTTATTGATTCATTTATTTTAGACGTTCATCTACAAGGAAACGGGTCTCATAATATATGCAAAAAAAATTGCAATTTTATATAGAGTATATTTTAGGCGATGTCTTCCCAATTAATTCGAAAGAGGAGACAGTTTTCTAGCAAGTCGAAGCAGAAAACTTATTAGTTTTTGTTCCCAAAATACTGAAATGGGATGAAATACCTATCCCGATGGAACTACGACGAATAGAAGAACCTCAGCCAACTCGTAGCATATCAAGGAGGGAAAATTCCCAAATTGTAGAAGAACCTGATGGGATTGTCCTTATACGATTTAATTCATTTAGGAAATCCCTTGTACCCCATCTTATAATGTTTAAAGCAATTTTAGAAAATCTTTTTCCAGTTGTTCTTGCTTAAAAACTTCTCTTACATACCCTTCCCTTCTGCGAATTTTAAAACTCCGATTTTGGAACCCGTTCAAGAATATTCTTCACCAATGTCGCCTACTGCTTCTCAAATGAAAGCAGAAATTAATGTCATTACAAAAATTGATTTTGAGGTTGATTACAATTACCTTAACCAAGAATTAATTATCTAGAAAATAGAGAAAAAAGAGAATAATTTTTGGCTCTTGATCAATCAGTTCAAGAGAAGCTCAAAAAAGAATGGCATAATGACACGATTAAATTATCAGTTAGTATTCCATCTCTATTATATATGACAACATAAGGGGACACCGAAAGGAGGGGGAGTAACACCTACTTTAATTTTAAAAAAAAATCAAACAAACCATATTTTTTTTTTTTTGAAAGAGAATTTTCATTAATTGAAGGCCAAACGACATCTACAATAGGTATTAAAGAAAAACAAATACAATTAAACAAGACTAAATCAAATTCGTCTTCGAAGAAACTACAATGAACCAGATCGAGCAATACATCGCAGCCCCCTTGTATTTGCTGAATCAAGCAGCTATTGATGAGGAAGTCTATCATTCTGATATAGTTTGGGAAGAACATTCTTGATCGAGTCAGGTTGACCGCATCCGAGATTCCAATACCTTCATGTTGAGTCTCGAACTTCAACCAATGAGAATAATTTTTCATACCTAAAAACAAAAGAACCATACTCACAACTCCCATAGGGGAGAAGAAGATTTCCAAAACAGAAACTAAAAACCCCATAACAGGGTTTGAGAAAATCTCATAAAGAGAGACTAAATAATTAAATAAAACAAGAAAATGAACTAAAAAGTGAAAATAAAAGGGGAAAAGGGGCTTACCATGGATGAAATCATCCATGGCAGCCCCTAATTGATGAAGAAGGGGTAGGGGAGGCTAGGGTTTGAGAGAGAGAAAAAGAGAGAGGAGGTACCAGTACTTTTTTTAGAGCCTAATCAAACAAACCGTATAACTCAGTAAGTTCCCAATTGTGTTATCAACTAACTACTTTTAATACCTCAAAAAAAACAAACTAGTTTATTTTTAAAAAAGTCCCTATTTTAGTCAAAGAACTCCATAAATAACCAACACTGATCAGTAACTTCTAAACCTATTTAAAAAAAAAATAGAAAAATCCCTTATTTGATGGAATAACTCCCACAAATAACTGATAAATACGTCTATTAGTTTTAAAATTTTACAAAAAAATACAACACACACTATCCAAATAAATCATTGCTTCTCTTTTCCTTCCATATTCTCCTTTCTCTTCTCCATTCAAAAAATTTAACTTGTTGATTACTTGCTCTTCTTTTGCCTGTGCACACACATTAATTAAGATAATTAGAATATTTTAGAAAACTTTGATTAAGGTACTCTTCAGCAAACATAAATAAGGTAACTCCATCGATTTAAATTTTTGGAACAAGTAACTCATCCTGAACAACTCATCTCATATAGTTTTTTTGTGTGATTTTTATTTATGGAACAGGGAGAAAGAAAACATCCATGGCAAACATTACAATTGATCACATAATCTTTTACTAAGAGCAACAAAAACCGTAGTCATCAGGTATTTGTTAGTAATATAAAATTGTAAATAGTTTGTTTGAGAAATTATTATTGTTTTATAAAACGAAAATAGGAATTTCGTAAATAATATCTTCATTAATTAAGAAGTGGATGAAGAATAAGTTGACCTCATTTCACTAAAACCAGAAACCACTAAGATCGGAGAAACTATAGTAAGTAAACAAAAATTGGTAAATTGAAAAATCCCTATAAAAATTGATGACACTGAATAGAAGAATAAGAAATGAATCAAAAATAAATTACCAAGTGAATAAAAAGTAGAATTTGTAAAAATTATTATTTAGGAAATAATTTCAAGACTAAGCTAACATTTGGCAAACTTACTTCAAAATAAAGTCGGACTTTAATTAACTCTGAATAATCAAAGCTTGTGATGGTTTTTTTTTAATAGGTTCAAGTGACCAGTGACCTGAACAACGGGTAATTTTGTAATTTTATTTTTCCTTTTGATTAATCTCTCTCCTCTAAACCGTTTTTTCTCCCTCCTCCATCCCTCTCTCACTCCACCGCTACCACCACACCACCTTCTCTTTCTCCCTTCTCCCCACCACAACCCAACACGCTAGCCCAGTCCCCAGCACCCTAGCCTAACCCTATCCAGATAGTATTGTGCTTAAACAACTCGAATAAATGAAACAAAAACAATGAATTAAACTTCTTCCTTTTGCTCATAAGATGTCTTACAACCAAGGTTGCGCTAGGAAGCACAAAACAACCGTCTTCATTTAGCCCCCTAAAAAAGATAGCACCTTGACTGTAACCATAGACTAAATCCTGCGCAAAGTACATATGCCATTATAAACCAGTAAACCTATTATTTTCATGGCATTCAAACTCCCTCTTGTGTTTGTTGGTCTAGGAATTCCGTCATTATTGATGGTTTAAGGTGGTGGTGATGAACTAATGATGGTGATCTTAAGATTGACCGATTGCAAAATGATTAGTTTGAATCTTAAGGAATAAGATTAGTGTTTGGAGTGTATGAAAGAATGTGGAAGGACTGGTATCTGATCGGAGAGTGAGGTTTTTAGTGTTTGACGAGAATGGAGATTATGGAAGGAGGAGAGCTGTATTGCGGGTGGGGGATGGTCACAGGGGGCCGGAAAGGTGGTTTCGGGTAGGAATGGCAGTGGGGCGGATCAAGTAGAAGAATCTCCCCATCCCCGCTCAACTGGGTCAGGGATGGGTCTAGGTTTAGAAGGGATGGGTATTTAAATCGTACCTGCAATGGGTGGTGGAGCGGGTGTGCATTTTATGCTATACCCGTCCCATCCCCGCCCTCCCACCCCACCCCCGCCTGCCCCGCCCCACCCCACTCACCCACATATTTATTATCTATTTATATACATATATTTTTAATAATTTTATCTTGCAAAACATAAATCTGTGGGTACGACGCGGGTACGAAGCGAGTGCGAGTACCCACGCGGGTGGTGGGGTGGGGATGAAGTGGGTATGACGCGGGTGCGGGTACCCCATGCGGGTGGTGGGGCGGGGATGGGTTTGATTACGTGCCTGCTGGGGCAGGGACGAGTGTGGAATTATCCCCCGCAATGGGTGGTGGGGCGGGGATGGGGATGAGAATTTTATGTGGGTGCGGGTGTGGAGGACCATCCTCTGTACCCACCCCGCCCAATTAACATCCCTAGTTTCAGGAGTGGTGGTGTTCGCGGGGGTGGGGAGAGGTGGTCGCAGGAGGATGGGGAAGGAAGTTGTCGCAGGGGATGGGGGAAGGGGTGGTCGTAGGAGGTGGGGGTCGTGGTCTCGCAGGTAGCAAGGGTGGGAAGGGAAGTGACTTATTATTTAAAATTTAATTCTTTTTCTTTCTAGGTCAGTTTTGTTTAATTATTATTAAGATTAAAAAAAAACTAAAATTGAAAATCCAAACCAGTAAAAAAAAGACTCGTGGACAGGTTACCTACAATAATAATGTTATTTATCAATTGAATCCATCAAAAGCAGATACCTCTAAAAGCTTTGATTATTATAAGTTAATCCAAAATTTGACTTATTTTGAGTATAAAGGTCAAAGATTGGCTTATTCTTGACAACTTTTCCTAATATTACATCATATCATATCTTATAACTAATATATAAAGTAGAGTCCAAAAGCCAACCCACGAGGTCGCGATATTTGGCGTCCTCATTGGACGCCATTTGTCGCGCTTACTAATTGCCATATCATTAAAAAAAATAGAGCTACAAATAGCATAAGAAGAAATAGAGTTGGATTCACAATGAAAAACTGAAGTATAGTAAATCGATTATAACTTTTAATATATAGTTCGAAAAATTATAATTTTTATACCATTAAAAAGTGTTTAACAACTGCTTTAAAATAAGATCTATTTATACTATATTTAAAATTTTGTATTAAAGTAACGTATAAAAAGAAATATTGACTATACTAATGTATCAAAGTAACAAACTGCAATTAGAATTAGAAATTCAATTAGACTTAGGACTTTTCTGCAAAACCTATTCATGTTAAAATTATAATATTCAAAGTTATTAGATTATAATATTTGTTGTTGTATGTCGGATCGAACAAAAATACGTTCAAACAGGCTATGTGAAATTTTAAAAGTCTACATCATCTCCACGAAGAGAGCAGACATTTTTCTTGCTCCCAATATTAAGTGCCATGGCATTATTTTTGAAAAGAGAGTTCCAAATTGATAAAAATAAATATATAGAGTTTAGATAAGAAGAACTAGAGTTTGGTTTTATAATGAAATACTAAATAGTAAATCGAGTATAACTTTTGACATATATTTCAAAAAATTATAATTTTGTACCATTGGAAATTATTTAAAAAATAATTTAAAATAAGATCCATTTATAATATTTTTCAAATCTATATTAGAGTAACTTATAAGAAAAAATACTTACTATATTAACGTATTATATTAACCTACTGCAATTAGAATTAAGAATGTGTTTTCAACTCCAACTGCAATTAGAATTAATGATGTATTTTCAACTTCAACTTTTCTAAAAATCCTATTTATGTTAGAATAAAAAAATTGTATAAGTTTTCCTAAAAAAAAAGATGTATAAGGAAAAATATTTACTATAGTAACATATTGAAGTAACCTATTGCAATTAGAATTAGGGTTGTGTTTTCAACTCCAACTTCTCTACAAATCATGAGAGATTCATGTAACTTATTAAAGTAATCAACAAAAATCCAAACCATAAACATAAAATAGAACATAGAAAATTTCACTTTTATAAGATGTTCCAATTTTGAAAATAGTGGTTCTGCGCATAACCATGACTTATTTTCTTCTTTCTCAATTTTCTCTCTCTTCTATCCTTTGGGTCACCTCTTTTTCTCTCTCCCCTCTCTAATTTTTTAATCTTTGTTTTTTCTATAAACCAAACAGTAAGATGTGCAAGAATCTAAACATTTTTGCATATAGATAAAATTGCTTTCCATTTTTTCTTTTGCTTTTCTAATTGGACTAAAATGTTAGACTCTGCACAATCAATTTTGTGAGTTTACCACTATCTCACCCTTGATTTATAAAACTAATAATTAATCAATCACTTAAAAACCCACATCAAACTCAAATCAACCTACACCAAATGCAACCATTATATTCCAAACAAAATCACCTAATACACATATAGCATAAAAATGTAAGCAACAAAGTTAAAAGTATTACACCTATTAGATCTATAAATCGTATAAAATGAAGGAAAATTAAAGGAAACGATCCACACAAATAGATGAAAGAAGAAAAGACTTGACAAAATTAGGTGGGAGTTCACGCAATCTGCCAATGGTGATCAACATTTTCCTTCTTCTTCCATCAATAAAGAGTCGAATCTAGCAACATTGTTGTCCGTTTTGGGTGACATGGAGCTTACAGGAGAAGGAAAAAGAAAAATAAAGAAGTAGAGCCCCAAATAATTCTTACCTTCATGTCATGATCTTCCTTATATTTGTTTCTCATAAATTGTTAGGTTACTTTATGAGTCCAAAATGGATAAATAAGAAATTTTATTGTTACATATTTAACCAATAAACAAAAAAATAATAATAAATATCTATTTCTTATGGAAACCAATTAATAAAAGAAATAATATGAAATATCAAAATAGTTGCACCGCTTTCACTATAATGCTTGACATTGAAAAACCTAATCATTAATATCTTTGATTTTATATTTTATAGAATATTTACAAATTAAAGTTGATATTATCAATATACATATAGAAAAATCCAATAATAAAATATTACATTATAACGTTTGTTGTTGTATGTCGGACAAAAAATACGATCAAATAGGGTATGTGAAAATTTCAAAATTCTACATCTTCTCCACAAAGAGAACGGGCATATGCTCGGGTCCCAATACTAGTAACTAATGTATAAAACAGAGTCTAATAGCCAGCACACGAAGCGGTTGCGACATTTGGAGTAACACACCGACAATCCTCTATTTTCCAAAATACCTTTTTAATATAAAATTTAGAGAATTATCAAAATATTATCTCCCGTGTGATAACGTATCGGCTTATTCAGAATTTTGCAGTGGAAATAAATAAATAACTTTTAAAAACTTACTAACTTAATCAACCATAAGTCAACTCCAAAAACCAAAGTCAAAAGTCAACCAAACCAAAGTCAAGTATAATTAAAACAAAACTATAAAGTATTAAAGCTAACACAAGCTCTCCACGAAACCCGAACCCATGATGCATCATCTTCAAACCTGAAATGGACAATGCACTATTGATCCCGAGAGACTGCTCACCAAATGGGTCATCACAGGATCAATAAGGCACATCCATGATCGACATACACACAAAAGCACGTAATCAGCAAAGCTGAGTACTAGATAATAGTAAATAAATCCTAACATGATACTAATAAACATCAAAGCAAGGTAAATAATATCATAATAACATGACAGACTAACTTTACCGAACTTAACTCAACAAACAACAAGTTAATTAAATTTAGATTGAATAGGCAATGGAAAGAGTTGTCCAAACCAAATCAGTCTTCAATTTAGAAGACGAAGTACGGGCGCGACTCCGTACTCCCATGACCAACGATATCGAAGTACTAATTCAATAAAATAGGACACGGTGATCAATCCGGTCCCAAGAAAAGCCATGGGCTACCACCATGTACTCCAACTCATACTAGTCCAACACTTCAGACGTGCACAAGTCTAAAGCTTATTGCTATTCACTTTCCACTTTAAGTGATTAATAAATTATTTACTTGTTATGACTCACAAAGTAAAACAAACAATATAATCATCAAGGATACATGATACTTCCAGTTTTATCTTTGGATTAGGTAAGGTGATCAACAACTTAACAATCCAAGAATAAATCCATTATTAGTTCCATAACTAGAGATGGCAATGGGTAGGATCTGAACAGGGTCCTCTAGGATCCAGATTCGTTTTTTAGTCAAGGATCCAGATCCTACCCGGATCCATTGGGTAATAAGAATGAGGATCCAGATCCAGATCCGTATGGATCCTACGGATCCGAGTCCTAGACGGATCCAAAACGGATCCTTGCCTATTTTCTTCAAACTACCCTAATTTTCACAATAACTATAAATATTTTAAACAATAAAATCATCTAATATCAACCAAAAATTACATTTAATTTCTGAAAAATAACCATTGCAACTATTTACAACTATTCAATTATCAAACTGTAAATTAATCAACTATTTCTGAAAAATTAACAATTATCAACCCAATTTTCGAACTCAATTATCCAGTAAATTCGTACAAAAATCGCACATTAATTAGAACAATAATTCGAAATTCAAGCAAAACTCCATTTTTACATGTAATAACTAATATTATAATATTATGATAATATAATATTATATAATAATAATATTATAAAAATGGGTAATCGGATCTGGATCCGGATAATAATTTAGGATTCGGTCCAGATCCGTTTTTTCAAGGAGGATCCAGATCCTACCTGGATCCATAGGGTCCAAAATTTGAGGGCCCAGATCCGTCAAAAATGGATCTAGATCCACGGATCCGAGTAGGGTCCATTACCCACTTCCATCTCTATCCATAACCATTATTTATTTGTTGATCTAAGTCAACAATCAACTAACCTTTCATAGGTGAATAACGAACTTACCAAATAAGGCCCTCGGTCCTCATAAAGTAAATAAAATAATCCAAAGGGAACAACATGATCCAATTCATAATCCAATAACAACATAATTATTAATCCATCATGTGAATTAATAATATAAAGTTCTCAATCCCATATACTTGCATAAATCATCCATACAAACATAGTATAACCAACAGAAGCAACATGCTTCACACAACGGCATAAAACATGCAATTCCACTTGAATATAAATCACATATGAACCATCAATAGTACCCTACACATGATACTACATCAATCCTAATCTTAGGACATGATACTAGTCTACTAACACATAGGTATGTACGTACCTTGTGTAGACAATATGCGATGCCACTTTAAGAACCTTAGAAGTCGCCTAAAGAGAATTCTCCGCCTACCAAATATCTATACAACCACTAATCAATACTCAAATAAAATTCCAGAAACTTTAAAATATTTCAAACCCTCTTTAAAAGTGTTTAAAATCCTTTTTAATCATTAAAACTCCAATTAATGTCTCCTAGTATAGTACTACCATACTAGTCATCAAAACTCTCAAAAACCCATACTTTGACAATTAAAACTCCATCATAAGCATACTAATAAAAATTCCAGCAACTTATAATGTGTTTAAAACCCTTTAAAATATGCTTAAACATAATCATAAACATAAGAGTGTTCAATTTTCATAAACAATAATATAATACTACAATTTCTAACTCATAAAACCCTAAAAATTCATACTTTGATACTTAAAACCCTAGTTTAAATATAATTAATAAATCTGAAATTTAATTACTTTATTATACAAATTACATAATCTGAAATGTATATTTAAATCATCAAACTATAAATTTTAATCATGAAATCATTAAATCAATCCTTAAAAAAACATAAACTTAACATTAAATAAAATAGAGGAGGAAGAGAAATAAACCAAAGAGAGAGAAAGGAGTAGACAGACGTCGGGAGGTGGAACGAAATGGGAAGGTACCAAGATTATTAAGGATGGCTTACATGATCATTCTTAACCCTGATTTAGTATCACCTATTCTACCTAACAAGATCCGTTGGATATGGCTCATATCGTGGATTAGGATCACTTGTTAGAAGTTTAGCTAAGTACTAATCTTAATTAGTTTTTGTAATAATTAATTAGGCTTAATTAGCAAGTTTAGTGTTAGTTGAGTTCTAAACATGCTTTATTTTCACTAATTATGTTTAGAAGTTGTTTTAAGTAGAAACTGTTTTGTACGTTTGGCCTGTGGCGCGGTAGAATCATTTTGATGATTCCGAACAAGTTACTTGGAATTTTCGAGTGATTCCAATTGCATTGGTTCACTAACATCTTGAAGTTTCATCCTACAAAATTTGGTGAGATTTCATGAAGAAACGAAGTTGCAGTAGCCTTTCAACTGAGACGTCAATTCTGGATCAGTTTTGCGGTTTTGTAAAACCGAGTATATTTTGCTTAGTTTAAGTTGTATTTGGACGTGTGAGGCATGGGGCAGCAGCTAATGTGGACTCTTGGAGATCAGTTGAAGCTTTCCTTGCAAGCTAAGAGAAGCCTCCCACTTGCTTGAAGAAAACCGGTCAACAATACACACAAGAACACTATGCAGCACTATTCACCCCACTTGTTGATCAACTTGTTTTGTGGGATATTTGTAGCTTAATGTTTTGTTTATTACCTTAGTGTATTAGATATTTATGGCTGATTTGTTAAGCCTTTTTAGCTCTTTGCTATATATATGTAATATGGTTCATTAATGAAAGGAGATTTGAATGTTGAAATTGAGCTTTG
Organism: Beta corolliflora; assembly: GCA_947648045.1. Taxonomy (NCBI): domain Eukaryota; kingdom Viridiplantae; phylum Streptophyta; class Magnoliopsida; order Caryophyllales; family Amaranthaceae; genus Beta; species Beta corolliflora. The sequence continues at coordinate 122,131 of CANSZD010002508.1, read as the reverse complement.
TGCTTATTGAAAATTTGGATAGCTAAATCCGAAAATTCTTCTTGTGATTAAGAAGTGAACTTAATCCGAAACCCTTGAGTTAAGTGAGTTAAACTTAACCTAAGACAGAGTTAGGATAATTAGTGAGTGAAGCTAATTGAATTACTCTCAAAACCCTCCTAAATCAGTTTCTAGGTGAGTGAAGCCTCTAATCAGATTTAGAACCCTTAAGTGGAAGTAAGTGAGTGAAGCTTATCAAGCTTAAGTAAACACAATTCTTTTAGTTTTAAGAGTGATTCTTTCGACTAAAAGTATATATCAATAGTTCGTTTGTTTCCGCTGTTAGTGGGTCTCCTAAACACACGTGAGAGGAGTCTCATTTCGCATCAAGTGGTATCAGAGCTGCAGCCTCTCAGTCCTCTTGGCACTTAGACGTTCTTGGAGAAGAAGGAAAACCACAAAAAAGAAGCAAAAGGAAGCAACCCGTAAAAGACAGTTTTTTGAGGTAACTTTGAACGCGAGGTTCTCACATCTCAGATCGTGTTTTTGGGTGATTCTTTTTTTGAAAGTGGTTATTTTTATGTCTAGTTTTGGCCTGTAAAATTTCATAACTTTTGGTGGTCATTTGCTAGCATAGTCAGCGTGTTTTTCTTTAGTGGTCTAAAACCGGATTAATCTGGACCAGCTTTAGAAAAATAAAAACTGCAATCAATTGGTTTGTTATTTTTTTATGAAATTTTGGTCGAGTGCTTAAAACACCTAGGGCTACGTTGTGACAAAATTTCATTCAATTTCAAGTTGATTTGATTAGGGTTTGAAGCTCGAATTTTTGGTGAAAATTCTGGGCAGTCTCTAGGCAGAATGTTTTGTTTTTCTTCTGTTTGTATTCATTGTAATAGTAGTTCATCTTGAACTTCTATAAGTTGTATTGTTGTTAATATGGATGAACTAGTTAAAGCTTTTGCACGGATGCAAGAAGCTAATCAAAAGGTTCGATTCTTGAGGCAACAAATGCAAGAAGATAAGAAGCAAAAACTTCACAAGAAGAAAGTGTCTCTATTAGTAGAGAAGCTTCAATCGAAAGGAGAAAGTGAAGTTAGTGCTGAACAAGAGGAAGAAGAAAACACAATTATGTATGAATTGGATGCAAAAACAAACGAGGGAGTGGAGGTAGAAAATCCTGATTTGAGGGAAGTCTTATTGGAGGTTGTTGTCATAGAACAACTACCACCAACCCTACCACCACAAAATGATGCAGCACCAATTCTAAAGAGCATGGAGGTGAACAAGAAAGATTATGCACAACCTTCAAGCTCCAACAACAGAATTCGAGGTCGAATTCTTTTGAAGAAAGAGAGAATGGTACGAAATGGGAAGGTACCAAGATTATTAAGGATGGCTTACATGATCATTCTTAACCCTGATTTAGTATCACCTATTCTACCTAACAAGATCCGTTGGATATGGCTCATATCGTGGATTAGGATCACTTGTTAGAAGTTTAGCTAAGTACTAATCTTAATTAGTTTTTGTAATAATTAATTAGGCTTAATTAGCAAGTTTAGTGTTAGTTGAGTTCTAAACATGCTTTATTTTCACTAATTATGTTTAGAAGTTGTTTTAAGTAGAAACTGTTTTGTACGTTTGGCCTGTGGCGCGGTAGAATCATTTTGATGATTCCGAACAAGTTACTTGGAATTTTCGAGTGATTCCAATTGCATTGGTTCACTAACATCTTGAAGTTTCATCCTACAAAATTTGGTGAGATTTCATGAAGAAACGAAGTTGCAGTAGCCTTTCAACTGAGACGTCAATTCTGGATCAGTTTTGCGGTTTTGTAAAACCGAGTATATTTTGCTTAGTTTAAGTTGTATTTGGACGTGTGAGGCATGGGGCAGCAGCTAATGTGGACTCTTGGAGATCAGTTGAAGCTTTCCTTGCAAGCTAAGAGAAGCCTCCCACTTGCTTGAAGAAAACCGGTCAACAATACACACAAGAACACTATGCAAGACTATTCACCCCACTTGTTGATCAACTTGTTTTGTGGGATATTTGTAGCTTAATGCTTTGTTTATTACCTTAGTGTATTAGATATTTATGGCTGATTTGTTAAGCCTTTTTAGCTCTTTGCTATATATATGTAATATGGTTCATTAATGAAAGGAGATTTGAATGTTGAAATTGAGCTTTGTGCTTATTGAAAATTTGGATAGCTAAATCCGAAAATTCTTCTTGTGATTAAGAAGTGAACTTAATCCGAAACCCTTGAGTTAAGTGAGTTAAACTTAACCTAAGACAGAGTTAGGATAATTAGTGAGTGAAGCTAATTGAATTACTCTCAAAACCCTCCTAAATCAGTTTCTAGGTGAGTGAAGCCTCTAATCGATTTAGAACCCTTAAGTGGAAGTAAGTGAGTGAAGCTTATCAAGCTTAAGTAAACACAATTCTTTTAGTTTTAAGAGTGATTCTTTCGACTAAAAGTATATATCAATAGTTCGTTTGTTTCCGCTGTTAGTGGGTCTCCTAAACACACGTGAGAGGAGTCTCATTTCGCATCAAGTGGTATCAGAGCTGCAGCCTCTCAGTCCTCTTGGCACTTAGACGTTCTTGGAGAAGAAGGAAAACCACAAAAAAGAAGCAAAAGGAAGCAACCCGTAAAAGACAGTTTTTTGAGGTAACTTTGAACGCGAGGTTCTCACATCTCAGATCGTGTTTTTGGGTGATTCTTTTTTTGAAAGTGGTTATTTTTATGTCTAGTTTTGGCCTGTAAAATTTCATAACTTTTGGTGGTCATTTGCTAGCATAGTCAGCGTGTTTTTCTTTAGTGGTCTAAAACCGGATTAATCTGGACCAGCTTTAGAAAAATAAAAACTGCAATCAATTGGTTTGTTATTTTTTTATGAAATTTTGGTCGAGTGCTTAAAACACCTAGGGCTACGTTGTGACAAAATTTCATTCAATTTCAAGTTGATTTGATTAGGGTTTGAAGCTCGAATTTTTGGTGAAAATTCTGGGCAGTCTCTAGGCAGAATGTTTTGTTTTTCTTCTGTTTGTATTCATTGTAATAGTAGTTCATCTTGAACTTCTATAAGTTGTATTGTTGTTAATATGGATGAACTAGTTAAAGCTTTTGCACGGATGCAAGAAGCTAATCAAAAGGTTCGATTCTTGAGGCAACAAATGCAAGAAGATAAGAAGCAAAAACTTCACAAGAAGAAAGTGTCTCTATTAGTAGAGAAGCTTCAATCGAAAGGAGAAAGTGAAGTTAGTGCTGAACAAGAGGAAGAAGAAAACACAATTATGTATGAATTGGATGCAAAAACAAACGAGGGAGTGGAGGTAGAAAATCCTGATTTGAGGGAAGTCTTATTGGAGGTTGTTGTCATAGAACAACTACCACCAACCCTACCACCACAAAATGATGCAGCACCAATTCTAAAGAGCATGGAGGTGAACAAGAAAGATTATGCACAACCTTCAAGCTCCAACAACAGAATTCGAGGTCGAATTCTTTTGAAGAAAGAGAGAATGGTACGAAATGGGAAGGTACCAAGATTATTAAGGATGGCTTACATGATCATTCTTAACCCTGATTTAGTATCACCTATTCTACCTAACAAGATCCGTTGGATATGGCTCATATCGTGGATTAGGATCACTTGTTAGAAGTTTAGCTAAGTACTAATCTTAATTAGTTTTTGTAATAATTAATTAGGCTTAATTAGCAAGTTTAGTGTTAGTTGAGTTCTAAACATGCTTTATTTTCACTAATTATGTTTAGAAGTTGTTTTAAGTAGAAACTGTTTTGTACGTTTGGCCTGTGGCGCGGTAGAATCATTTTGATGATTCCGAACAAGTTACTTGGAATTTTCGAGTGATTCCAATTGCATTGGTTCACTAACATCTTGAAGTTTCATCCTACAAAATTTGGTGAGATTTCATGAAGAAACGAAGTTGCAGTAGCCTTTCAACTGAGACGTCAATTCTGGATCAGTTTTGCGGTTTTGTAAAACCGAGTATATTTTGCTTAGTTTAAGTTGTATTTGGACGTGTGAGGCATGGGGCAGCAGCTAATGTGGACTCTTGGAGATCAGTTGAAGCTTTCCTTGCAAGCTAAGAGAAGCCTCCCACTTGCTTGAAGAAAACCGGTCAACAATACACACAAGAACACTATGCAGCACTATTCACCCCACTTGTTGATCAACTTGTTTTGTGGGATATTTGTAGCTTAATGCTTTGTTTATTACCTTAGTGTATTAGATATTTATGGCTGATTTGTTAAGCCTTTTTACCTCTTTGCTATATATATGTAATATGGTTCATCAATGAAAGGAGATTTGAATGTTGAAATTGAGCTTTGTGCTTATTGAAAATTTGGATAGCTAAATCCGAAAATTCTTCTTGTGATTAAGAAGTGAACTTAATCCGAAACCCTTGAGTTAAGTGAGTTAAACTTAACCTAAGAGATAGTTAGGATAATTAGTGAGTGAAGCTAATTGAATTACTCTCAAAACCCTCCTAAATCAGTTTCTAGGTGAGTGAAGCCTCTAATCAGATTTAGAACCCTTAAGTGGAAGTAAGTGAGTGAAGCTTATCAAGCTTAAGTAAACACAATTCTTTTAGTTTTAAGAGTGATTCTTTCGACTAAAGGTATATATCAATAGTTCGTTTGTTTCCGCTGTTAGTGGGTCTCCTAAACACACGTGAGAGGAGTCTCATTTCGCATCAGGAGGGGACGGCTGGGCTAGCTGCCGTCGGCTGCTGGGCAGCGGCGGTGGCCAGCGCTGCTGCTGGTCGAGAGAAGAGGATAGCCGAAGGAAGAGAGAGAGAGAACCGTGGGGGAGGAGAGGGAAAAGAAAAGAGAGGAGAGAAAATTTAGGGTGAGTGTTTAATGTGTGGGAATTTTGGGGTTTGTTGGGTTTATATAGGTAACCCCTTGTGGGCTTAGGGAAATGTGTTTGAACTTTTAATAATCATTTAATGATTGGGTATTTGAGTTGAGTTGGGTTCCTCTAACCCATTTTAAAATCCGTTACACTACAATTCAAAGATGTTTAAACTATTAAACAATTTTGAAAGTATGACTACATAAAATATTTGATTACTTAAAATCATTAAATAATCCTTTTGACTTTCAAATAGTCAACATTCTAAGAAATAAATTATTTAAATACTAAAAGATATATAAATATACATTAAAATATATTTATAAAATTCATAAAATTATGTGGGATTACATTTGGGGTCCTTATTAGACGCCATTTATCACGCTTATTAAGTGTTATGTCTAGGGATGACAATTGGGCGGGGCGGGTGCGGAGGATGGTACCTCCACACTCGCACCCGCATAAAATTCCAATCCTCATCCCCGCCCCACCACCCATTGCGGGGGGAAATTCCAGACCCATCCCCGCCCCCACCAGGTACGTATTTATACCCATCCCCGCCCCACCACCCGCATGGGTACCCTCACCCGCTTCGTACCCGCGTCGTACCCACTGCATCCCCACCACACCACCCGCATGGGTATCCGCACCCGTGTCATACCCACATATTTATATTTTGCAAGATAAAATTATTAATAATATAATTATATAAATATAATTTTAATAATAAATATGCGGGGCGGACGGGGGTGGGGCGGGGATGGGGCGGGTATATGATGAAATCCACACACGCTCCACCACCCATTGCGGGTATGATTTTAATCCCCATCCCCGCCCCATCCCCACCAAACCTAGACCCATCCCCGCCCCACTTGGGCGGGGATGGGGCGGGTCTCCTACTTGACCCGCCCCACTGCCATCCCTAGCTATGTCGTTATTTTTTAAAAGAAATAAAGTTCCAGATTGATTAAAAATACATATATAGAATTTTGGATAAGTAGAAATAGAGTTTGGTTAACAATGAAATACTTTAGTATAGTAAATCGATTATAATTTTTGACATATATTTTGAAAAATTATAATTTTTGTACCATTGGAATGTATTTAAAAAATATTTTAAAACAAGATCCATTGATAATATTTTTCATCTCTATATTAGAGTAAGGTATAAGAAGAAATACTTATTATTATAGTAACATATTAAAGTAACCTACTGCAATTAGAATTAGGGATGTATTTTCAAGTTCAACTTTTCTACAAATCCTATTCATGTTAGAATTAGAAGATGTATAAGAAGTTTTCCTTAAAAAACGATGTATTAGGAAAAATATTTACTATAACAACATATTAAAGTAACCTAATACAATTAAAATTAGGGTTGTGGTTTCAACTCCAATTTTTCTACATACAAATCATGAGAAATTAAAGTAACGTATTAAAGTGATCTACAAAAACCCAAACCATAAACATAAAATAGAACATGGAAAATTTCACTTTTTCTAGATGTTCCAATTTTGGAATTTGCGGTTCTACATATAACCCTAACTTATTTTCTTATTTCTCAATTTTCTCTCTCTGTTCTATCCTTTGGGCCACCTCTTTTTCTCTCTTTCTCCCCTCTAATTTTTAATCTTTGTTTTTTCTATAAACCAAAATGTAAGATGTGCAAGAAATTTGAACATTTTTGCCTATAGATAAAATTGCTTTCCATTTTGTCTTTTGCCTTTCTTATTGGACTAAAATATTATACATTGGCGCAATCAATTTTGTGATTTTACCACTGTCTCACCCTTAATTTATAAAACTGATACTTAATTAATCAATCACTTAAAAACCCACATCAAACTCAAATCAACCTACACCAAATGCAACCATTATATTCCAAACCAAATCACCTAATACACATATAGCATGAAAATGCAAGCAACAAAGTTTATAAGTATTACACCTATTAGATCTATATATCGTATAAAATGAAGGGAAAATAAACGGTCCACACAAAAAAGATGAAAAAAGAAAATACATGACAAAATTAGGCGGGAGTTCACTCGATCTGCCAAATCAAATGGCCATCAACATTTTCGTTCTTCTTTCATCAATAAAGTGTCGAATTTAGCGATATTGTTTTCCGTTTTGGGCGACATGGAGCTTACAAGAGAAGCAAAAAAAAGAAAAATAAAGAAGAAGACCTCCAAATAATTCTTATGTTTATGTCTTGATCTTATTAATGTTTCTTTCTCATGGATCATTAGGTTACTTTATGAGTCCAAAATTATAAATATTTATTTCTTATTGAAAACCAATTAATAAAATAAATAATAGTATAAAATATCAAAATAGTTGCACCACTTTCACTATAATGCTTGACATTGAAAAACCTAATCATTAATATATTTGATAAAAAAATTACAAAGTTGATATTATCAATATACATATAGAAAATTCCAATAATAACATATTACCTTAGGGGGCGTTTGGTTTCTACGGGGTGAAATATATAAAAAATATAGCTATTAATAGTAATAAATTTTTGATATAATATCCATAAAAAGTACATAAAAATATTGTAAAATTAATTTTATATAGAAGTTATGTAAAAGCCAAAAAAGAAAATTATTCGTGGTCCGGACCGAAAATCAAAACTTCAAAAAATTCGGACCAAACAACTGTTTATTTTTCCGGTTTGGACCGAAAAATCATTCACAAATTTTGGACCTAATTAGTGCCCTAATATGTAGGTTCGCCCTTAGACCTCAAAAATCTCATAAACGGGGCTGCTCACGGCTCGCCGGTGCCGGAGACAGAGTAAGAGAGGGTTCGAAATAGTGAAGTCCACCTACATCCCACCTGAAGCTCGCGGTGCTGAAATAGTGAAGCCCACCCACACTCCCACAGTGAAGTGAAGCTCGCGGTGCTAAGTAAGTGCCGTGTGTTTTGTTTTTTAAAAAACCTTTAGTCATTACCGATTGTATTTATTTGATGTATTCATTTAGTTTTTAAAAAGTGTATGAAGATGTTATAGATTTTGTGTTCTGATTTATTACAAGCAACCTTTAATTGTAGTTAGTGGTGTATGCTTGCTTTATTATTGAGTTGTTAACAGTGTGGTGTATATATGTTTGTTTTGTGCAATTGTAGACTAGTTGCGTAAAACGGGAGATGCCCTTGAAAATGAGATTTCTTCTCTGGAAAATCTAATTCAAAAACTGATTGATAAAAATGATTACGAGCAAGCTATGAGGGTGTTGGACACAAAGTTTGATAAGTCTCCACATCGTACCAAAGGTCGATATAGAAAAGCATTGCATGAGCTAAAGGCTCGAGTTCTTGATGCTCGAGGGTGTGTTGGCAACGAAAGTAAGTTGATCCAATCTCAATGCTTTCGTAGTTTCAATTTTTTTATATATAAATCAATAAATTTGGTGTATTTACTAACTTTTTTCTCGTGTGTGTAGTGATTTTAGACCATATAGATAATTGTAAGACGATTGACTCGTCAAAGGAAGAGTGTTATGATTTCATTTTCCCAGACACTAGTTTAGTCCTAGGGTACTAATAAGTTTTTCTTCCCTTTTCTTTATCTTTTTTTCTGGGTTAAATAAAATTTTAAACTATTTAATAATTTTTTCTACTGTAAAGGATTGTGCTGAGGAGGAAGGGTCAACTACAAGACGCTCTAATTATTTTAACAAGAATGCGGCATATTGTGCAAACTGTTGAAAGGGCAAAAACTAGAGATGACACTCTCTATGACCGGCTCATTAAAGCTATTGAAGACGACCTTAACAACGAAGCTGAAAGAAGGAGTGGAAACTGTTGAGTGGGTTATGTGTATTGTACGATTTTGTTTGATCAGTATATATGAATTTCTTTGTGTATTTTAGTGTTAAGGATTTAACAAACTTTATCTTCATTCTCATCTTATGTTAACCTCCAGACAAACTAGCAGAGGATTTAGAGCTGGAAGAAAAGAAGAATGCAGAGAAGGAAAAGGAGAAAGTCGTAAAGAAGGCAAAAAAACATAGATAAAAAGAATAAAAGGAAAACGAAAAAGACGGCTAAGAATGGAAATGAAGTCGTGAAAGATGAAAGGGAAGTTGTGGGAGATAATGAAGATGATCAGGAGGAGGGAGATGACCATGGAAAGGGAGAGTTAGAAGGAAATGAGAGTGAAAAAGTGGAAGGAAATGTGGGTGAAAAACCTCATGTCAAGAGTTTGTGAGGGTGGACGGAGATGCACACACATGTCAGAGGGTCACAATGTGTGCATATGGAATAGGGATTCCATATTCTTGTATACCACATCAAATCAAGCAGCTTCAACACCTCGAAAAGCTCAGATAAATTTTTGTTTCACATAATAGTCTGCTGACCATAATTCACATCTTGAGAGATGAGGTGTTCGACTCGCATAGCACTCGACTATTAAGTGAATTAGTATGGACGCCTGAAGATTATTTCAAGAAACAGCTAAGCACTTTTCAAGATTCTCAAGTTTCAGACTCTCTTGCTCTCACACCACAAGAGTGGTGGAATCACATAAAGCTACAATTTCGTTCTATATTTAGGTAGGTTCTTTTCATCTTCTATATTTAGGTAGGTTCTTTTCATCTTCTTCTCACGAGACTTGTACAAGCATTTGTTTGATCGTCCTTTCATTTTTTTTTCAATATAATTATTTTAATTGTATTAATCTTGCATGTAGAGATGTGGTTCAAGGGATTTTGCATCTCTTATTCAAATTTAGCCGCATTGGTGGAAGTATTTCTTTCAATATGTATGTGACCAAGAATGGTGATGGTCGTATGTTGCCATCTATTGAGGTACTTGAATCAAAAATTCTAGAAGTTGATGTGATGGGACTGATTCAAGTAATGAAGAGTATAATTTTGTTGCCATTTATTCCAAGTGTTGAGGAAAGATTTGAAGATTTAGGGCTTGATTTGCCTCATGAATTGGTTCATTTTTTTGATTTCATCGGCTCTTCTAGACGGTGAGTTAACACTTTTTACCCACTTCCCTTGGTTCTTGTTTTTCTGAAGTGTAACAATAAAATTGATATTGGGGGAGTGCTAGTTTTTAGTATTTTGAAACCTATTAACCTTTTTTATTATTATTATAGGGGCGTACCACCATCATTTTGGTTGGATCATCCTTACTTCTGGAAGTTATATGATTGAATCAGATTTGCCTACAAGCTGAATAGGGTGTCTAAGAACAAAAAGTTGAAGTTTACTCTTGAAATAAGTATTGATGATGTGATTAAAGGAGGATATAACAAATGGTGGGAAAGGCTGAATGGAGTGTATCAATTAATTTGGGCCAAAGAAGAACATGGAGAGGAAACGGATTCAATACGAAGTCTATCCAAGAATGTGTATAGGGTGAAACCGTACAAGGACCAATATGATATGATTCGGTATTTTGGCGCAGTTTATACCCAACCTCGTTTATGAGATTTTGGAGGTCTAAGGGCGAACATACATATAAGGATCCTAATTAGGTCCAATTTTTTTGAATGTTTGATTTTTCGGTCCAGACCAAAAAAATAAACAGTTGTTTTGTCCGAATTTTTTGAAATTTTGATTTTCGGTCCGGACCACGAATAATTTTCTTTTTTGGCTTTTACATAACTTTTATATAAATTTTAATTTTACAATATTTTTATGTACTTTTTATGAATATTATATCAAAAATTTATTACTTCCTCCGTTCCATAATAAGTGAAACACTTACTATTTTAGAACGTTTCAAAATAAGTGAAACATACCTTAAATGAAAAAAAGAAAGTGACAAAATGACAAGAATACCCATCACAAACTTGTGTGGTTTGCTTTTCTCTCTCCTCCTTTTGATAATGAAAAGGGTATTTTATGACTTTTTGGCTTTTGAAAGTGATGTTTATTAAATCTTGTGCCCAATCACTATGTTTCACTTATTATGGAACAGAGGAAGTATTATATTATTAATAGCTATATTTTTTATATATTAGAGAGAATGGAGAGGTGAGAGAGAGATAGAGATTTGGTGTATTAGAGGAGATGAAAAGACAAGAGAATTGAAGAAAGAGAATGAAGATGTGAGAAAATTTTGCAAGTCAATTGACTTTAAACTTGAGAAGTTCAAATGACATGATTTGATTTGTAATTTCAGAGTTCCGATGTAATGTGCACTTTTAAGTTGACCAATAATTTGGGTCAATTCAAGATTTCAAATTCTTAATCATTTAAATACATTACATAGGATTAGAGAGAAGCCAAAGAGAAACAAAGTTAACAAAAATTAAATAACACATCATTCACATTTTTTTTATTACTTGATCAGTTTTAACAATAAATATTATTCCCTCCGTCCCTAAATAGAGTTCACATTTTTCCATTTATGTCTGTCCCAAATGGATTTCCTATTTCCTTATTTGGTATGAGTCTATTAATTAAAATATTATTTAGCTTTTACTTTTTATTATATTACTCACTTCCTCATAAACAATATGACTTTGTAAAGTGACCCACATTCTCTCTCCTCAATAAACTATTGATTAATAGTGTAGCAATTTCAATTTTTAATTCTGATTTAATACAACTAAGGACCCACACTTATGATTTCTCTTTAATACTTGTGCCCAAAAGAAATGAAAACTCTATTTGGGGACGGGATAGTAGTTATCTATTATCATCATGATGTAATTAGGGTGACTCATAATTTTCATAATATTAATTACATTTATTACTTACTGTAAAATAAGGTACCTTTTGGAAAATTTATCTAACACTTGGCAATGATAAGAGTTAGGATAATAATATTTGAATTCAATATATGTTTGTTATGTCTTTCAGAGTGATTATGTAATATATCATATACGTATAATGTTAATAATAATACCAAGCTAAGCTTTGCCTAGTGGTTAGGATTGTGCCTCCAACCTTGAGGTTGGGGGGTTCAATTCCCACTAGGGGCACTTTTGAGGGTAGAGATTTCGCTTATCCTCCTCCTACTATGAGAGTATCTGAGAGGGCAATTCATCTTCCAATCCAAAAATAAAAATAAAAATATAAGGCTAACCATTTCCATTTAAACAATTTATTTAATTCACTAAGGCTTATTTTAATGGAGAACATAAAGCAATTTACAGACATTATAAAATTGAAACCCTAATCCCAAAAAACCTTCAACTCGAGCTTTTACTCACATGCATCCAAATAAATTGAAGTACAAAAATAGTACTCACATATTTCAAACATACTACAAAAAAAAAATTCTTACTCCTCCTTTCCATGATATCATACAAAAAGCACAATAAAACAAACCCATTGCACTTTATAATACTTTACGAAAAAAGAAAGGAATCTAAGCATAAAAGTAGTTACGCATATACCTTAGGGAGAAGAAAGGTTTGGTATTTTCCTTGGTGAACTTTCCCACGCCATTTTTGTCCTTAACGAAATAATGAGAAAGCTTGAAGAAGGAAGTAAACTAAATGTTCTATTCCACTTACAGAGAATATAATATGTCTTAAACAGTTTCCTTTGTCTTACATAATAAGTCTAAGCCAGAGGAAGTACACTTTGGGCGCCAAAAATACCGCCACTTCATTTACTCCTAGATTTTTGTGTCAGTTTCATTATTTTATTTACTTAACGGGAAGTTAAAGGAGAAGTTGATAGAGTTAAGAAATGAGTGAGCAAACAACAACTTTTACAACTTGGGTGAGTAAACTGCAACTTTACGCAAAGTTCAATACCCATTTGTATGCTTAACTCGTGTCTAAATTTAAATATTTCCTCCTGAAATAAGTGAAACACTTCTCTCTTTTCCGTGAGAGTTTTTTTTGGAGAGAAGTATTTCACTTATTTCAGAACGGAAGAAGTATATAATAAAATTTAGTACAGAGACTACAACTAACATTTACACCAAAAATTATAGGCTTTTATCTTTTTAAAATGTTTTATAAAATAACAACATTTAATTCTTTTTGTTCTTTATTACTCCCTCCGTTTATTTTTAATTTAGGCCCTGTTCTTTTGGACTTATTTTCAGCAAAAATAAGTAAAAATAAGTTCAGTTCAGCAAAAATAAGTTCAGTTCAGCAAAAATAAGTTCAGTATACTATAATGTTGTAATTATTATATTTGTTTTTAATATTACTATTAATATTGTTATTATTATTAATATTATAATAACGATGAATTTGTAATTATTTTAAATTTTTTTATTTTTTTATTTTTTTATTTTTTCATATTTTTTTATTTTTTTATTTTTTTATATTTTTATATTTTTATATATTTTCTTATTTTTTTATTTTCTTTTATTTTTTTATTTTAATATTTTATTTATTTATTTATTTATTATTATTATTATTATTATTATTATTTATTATAATTTATTATTTACTATTTACTATTTATTATTTATTATTATTATTAATATTATTATTATTATTATTTATTATTTATTATTTATTATTTATTATTATTATTATTAATAATATTATTTATTATTTATTATTTATTATTATTTATTATTATTATTATTATTATTATTATTATTATTATTATTTGTTATTATTATTATTGATTATTATTATTATTATTATTATTTATTATTTATTACTTATTATTTATTATTTATTATTTACTATTTATTATTTATTATTTATTATTATTATTATTTATTATTTATTATTTATTATTTATTATTTATTATTTATTATTTATTATTATTATTATTAATAATATTATTTATTATTATTTATTATTATTATTATTATTATTATTATTATTTGTTATTATTATTATTTATTATTATTATTATTATTATTATTATTTATTATTTATTACTTATTATTTATTATTTATTATTTACTATTTATTATTTATTATTATTATTATTATTATTATTTATTATTTATTATTTATTATTTATTATTTATTATTTATTATTATTTATTATTTATTATTATTTATTATTATTTATTATTATTTATTATTAATATTATTTATTATTTATTACTTATTATTTATTATTTATTATTTACTATTTATTATTTATTATTATTATTATTATTATTATTATTATTATTATTATTATTATTATTATTATTTATGATTTATTATTTATTATTTATTATTTATTATTTATTATTTATTATTTATTATTATTTATTATTATTTTTTATTAATATTATTTATTATTATTTATTATTATTATTATTATTATTATTATTATTATTATTTATTATTTATTATTATTATTATTATTATTTATTATTTATTATTTATTATTTATTATTTATTATTTATTATTTATTATTTATTATTATTATTATTATTATTATTTATTATTTATTATTTATTATTTATTATTTATTATTTATTATTTATTATTTATTATTTATTATTTATTATTTATTATTTATTATTTATTATTTATTATTAATATTATTATTTATTATTATTATTATTATTATTATTATTATTATTATTATTATTTATTATTTATTATTATTATTATTATTATTATTTATTATTTATAATTTATTATTTATTATTTATTATTTATTATTATTTATTATTATTATTATTATTTATTATTTATTATTTATTATTTATTATTTATTATTTATTATTTATTATTTATTATTATTATTATTATTATTTGTTATTATTATTATTTATTATTTTTTATTATTTATTATTTATTATTTTTTATTATTTATTATTATTATTATTATTATTATTATTTATTATTTATTATTTATTATTATTTATTATTTATTATTATTATTATTATTATTATTATTATTATTTATTATTTATTAATTATTATTTATTATTTATTATTATTATTATTATTTATTATTATTTATTATTAATATTATTTATTATTTATTATTATTTATTATTATTATTTTTATTATTATTATTTGTTATTATTATTATTTATTATTTATTATTTATTATTATTATTATTATTATTATTTATTATTTATTATTTATTATTATTATTTATTATTTATTATTATTTATTATTTATTATTTATTATTTATTATTTATTATTTATTATTTATTATTTATTATTTATTATTTATTATTTATTATTTATTATTATTATTATTATTATTATTATTATTATTATTTATTTATTATTATTTATTATTTATTATTTATTATTTATTATTTATTATTTATTATTTATTATTTATTATTTATTATTTATTATTTATTATTATTATTATTATTATTTATTGTTTATTATTTATTATTATTATTATTATTTATTTTTCTTTAGCAAAAATAAGTTCGATTCAAAGAAAAATAAAAAATAAGTTCGGTTCAAAAAATAAGTTCGGTTCGGCAAAAATAAAATAAGTTCGAGTTCAAAAAAATAAGTTGAAAAACGGGCCTTACTCATTTCACTTTGGGGGGAATTAAAGAGTAAGTGCAAAAGTATGAGAGAGAAACCGAAAAGGTGGAGAGAAACTAAAAAGTGAGAGAAAGAAACTAAAAAGTGGGTTAAAATATCAAAAAGTGGGTGGCATGGGTGAAAAAAAAAGGAGAAAGTATGTGACATGTTACTAAGAATAGAAAAAACGAGAGTGGAGATTACAAAGAAACAAACTAAAACGGAAAGTGTATATTAAAATAAAAGGAAAGAGTATACTTTAGGAGTCACTTTGGCCTTTCTTTTCTTTCACTTGTATTATAATTGACTTTTGACACTATTCACTTTCTTCGCTTTGACCTTTTATTATTTATACGTGAATAAAAAAACATGTTTATCTACGGTCTTGTTAGATTCTTCTTCACATGTATTTTTATAATACTAACTTGTTATAATCTTTACTTAAATATAATCCAAGATATTGATGTTCAAAGATGTACGTTGGCAAATGTTCCTTTGGGTATTAACTAAATTGGCCTTATATGCACGCTTGCGTTTGAAAAACATGTAGAAAATTAAATAAATTGCTAATTACATCTAATAAAAAAGAAATTTTCAAATTATAATCAGTTTATCCCAACTAAATCAAGGTTTTTTAAAATTTTTCAAAAATCAAGTTGGGAAAGAAATAGTTGACTGTGTTGTAACTTTTAACTTCTTTTTTTGTTGTGCCTTCTTTAATTTTTTTGATTAATTAGGTAGTTACATCCCTTTTTATTTTTCTCTTTTTCCTTTTTTCTATTTTTTCGTGTCCCAACTATCGCCATATATAATAGAGATAATACGGAGGAAGTATATTTCAACCTAATTGTCCAGAAACTGTAAAGATATTATACAAAATCTACTAGTCTGATATTGCAAAAGCTGTCAATAGACCGAAACAAAGAGATTTGATTCTGATTCCTAAGCAAAACAGGCTTGATACAGCAACTACCTCTCAATATCATGGAACAGGGAAAATCTTGTGCGAGATATTCACTGATCAACGCCATTAGATTACCGCCCAAATAAGAAAACCACTAATCAGTTGTCAATGATGAATCATACTCTTTCTGTCCCAAGATGGTCTAGCAGAAGCAAAAATTTTGGGACAGAGGGAGTCCTAAATTCAGTGTTGCAGATGCTTCCGCAACCACAATGTCAAGTAGGAGAATGACCACTCCCCAACTTTTAACTGCAAATCAAGATCCCAATGAAAAGTTAGTATTTTTCTACTCATGGAAAGTATGTGTAAAATGATAGAGAAAGAAAAAGAGTGCAAGTACTATCACATAGATAGAGTGCATAAATGATGTGAGGCAAAGTGAGAGTTCTTATTGAATATAAAAATTACCAAGCAGTAGGATTCACAACCCTGGAAGGAAAAAATTGTGTGTTTGAGAACCGTAAGTAGTAATCCCTCTTAGCCAACAAGAAATCCATTTTGCCTTAAACACAATCATTTGTCCCCTTGCACGGCCAACCTTTCTAAAGATTACATAGTCAGAAGAAAAGATTATCATGTGATATTCTTAAAAGATAACATTTTTTCAGTTTTACTAAAATGGAAAAGTGCAACAGTAATCCAATTTAGTAAATCTAATCCTTTATTAAGATATTACATGCTAATCCTTTATTATGAAAATGTAATCTTTTTAGAAGATTGGCCCCACAAGGGAAAAACGATTACAAAATAGTTGGTTAACAAAGATTACTACTTAGTGTTTTCATATTAGAATTGTTCTCATTAGAACCCAACCCTATATATAATAAATAAATAAAGACTGCATCTAGATATTATTCAAGATATATTTCATAGTCACTCTACCTAAATACCAGATTACCAGTGATTGAAAATACAATTATCAACAATTTCCAATTATCATTTGAATTCAAAGAAAGCAAATATGCTTTTTAACATATAATGACCTGAAGACAGAAGAACAAAAGGCAGAAACCAAGTGAGACATCAAGGATGAACATAATTAGGTGCCTGGAGAAGAGGCTCACATAAGGAAAAGATGATAGAGTTATCTCCATGAATTGCTTTATACAATTGGCAAGGACTGTTTCCTTGGCACAGCTAAACCAATTCACAAGCAACCTTGACCCAAATACGGGCAGTGTATCACGTGAACAGAAGGTGAGAGATAGTCAATTAGGAAAACAGAATGACACCATTATTATCCTTACGGAAGCTTGCGGCATTGCCATAATGTGGTAGACTAATTGACTACATAAACTGTTGCATATGACACTATTTACCAATCTGTGTAACGTTCTATGTTCTATGTAACTTTTGATAATTCTGTGAAGCCAAAAACTGATTAGACCAAGCAACACTAACTTTCTTTGGCCCAAGGCAGAATGGCAGATAGACGAAGGTGGTCTTGGTATTGGGAATTGATGCTTACAGGGATCTCATTTTGGATGGATGGCTTTGACATTTTCCTTTAGATCCACAATTCCTTGGTGCCCCTGGGCACAGAGTTATTAACACCAAGGAAAGTTTTTGATGGAATTTATAGGATGCACTTGCAAGAACCTCATATTTACTGCACAAATTCTTGAAAGTTGATCTTCGAGGCATTCTTATATTTCCTGTTTATTAGAATGTGGGGCAACTTCTTTTCAGAAAGAAATCTTGGGCAGGACACAGCATTTTCCATGCCTCAGTTGCCTTGGTTCATCATTCTTCCAAGTTCCATCCGTACATGTATTATGCGAAATGGTTGTGCTCCTTCCTGAAACATCCATTGGAAGACTCCTAAAGATATTGCTCACCTGTTGGCATTCTTAAGTCCATTGCGATGGTAGCTTTCTGGGGTTCCTTTTTATCCCTATGGCCCCTTCTGTAACCAACTCAAGAATACACCTAATTCTCAGTCTCTACCAGTATGCACTTATACTTGGAAGTCTAATGGCCCAAAGCAAAGGGACAACAATTTTAGAAGAATATCCCAACAAAGATATAAAATGTATCTAACCTAATGCGTGCAGTGTGCATTTTGCTGCAGCAGGACTCTACGGTACCTAACATTCCAGCTTTCAACTGCCATTCTAACTATAAGCTAGCTTTCGAGGAAAATGATCATATAATTCATAGTAACCTAATCAGTGCGCATATTCCTGCAGCAGGACTCAGGCGAGCAATCAACTCCCATGGTACCTAGCTTTCCAGCATTCAACTACCATTCTAAGTATAAGCTAGGCTTCAAGAAAAAGATCATATAATTCATAGACTCGAGTAATTTTCGTCCAAAATCGAATAATATATCTCTTATACTTCCTCCGTTCCATAATAAGTGAAACATATGGATTGGGCACAAGATTTAATAAACATCACTTTCAAAAGGCAAAAAGTCATAAAATACCCTTTTCATTTTCAAAAGGAGGAGAGAGAAAAGCAAACCACACAAGTTTGTGATGGGTACTCTTGTCATTTTGTCACTTTCTTTTTTCCATTTAAGGTATGTTTCACTTATTTTAAAACGTACTAAAATAGTAAGTGTTTCACTTATTATGGAACGGAGGAAGTATTATTTTGGCTACTTCACACAAACTAGGCTCAGCATTATCCAGAATAAATGCATATAGACTTGTCATTGTGGGTTCCTACCTTTAAAATGAACCGTCTTCAATCCCTTCATCACCGATCATGTACGAACAAGCTTGCAGAAGTCTATCATCTACAGAAAAGCAAACAATCAAGACATCAATGGAAATAGCAATTTGTGTTCAGAAATCAGAGCAACTATATAATGTCTAAGCATGAGGTCATACCTTAAACTAAGCACTGACACTTGCCTCTACGGCAAAATCAAGATTTTGGAGCGCCAGGCAAAAGCTTCTGAATCGCACTCTTCGCTTTTCACAATCTTTATATAGTGATCCAAAGCATATCTCTGGTCATCTACAATATCTGTAGATGTTGCATCCTCAGCCAACCTGACAGCTGCCACATGAGAAAGCTGAAATGTTTCGCCAATGTGCTGCAGCTTCCTTGCAGTTTCTTCCATGCCAAGCATCAAAAGGGTTGACAGCAGAGATTTCAGCTCACGCCTCGCACCGGAGGTCATAGCCATACCTTTGAGATGCTCTACTAGTGCCAGTTCCTCATCAGGGCTACAATATAAGGGTTTTTCAGGCAAAAGAAATGTCAGTAATAAGCACAGCAGGCAAAGAAGGGCTAGATCATAGCGCTAGGTTGCAATCATCATCAGGATATGTTACAAAATGATGGAAAAACCTGTAGTTTCAAAATATTGAATACCTGCCAGCACGAATCTTTCCTTTATTTTTCTTACGCCTGTTTTCTCTTACCCTGCTAGGAGTACTGGAAGTGACAGAAGCAGTAGAACCCTTTCTCGTCCTGTCATAGTGAGGTTGAACACCATAAGACAAATTACACAAAATTAAAGAGCAGGGAGATGCTAATAGTAAATGGCAACTAGAATGACTCATCAAGAAAGTGATGAATAACATGATAGCCAAGACACAAATCTTACGAGTTTGTTCTCAAATTTCTTATCAGATAATGAAGGTGTTCATAATAAGTTTCAGTCTATAATACTTATCAAAAGGCATTCCATTTTGCACTCAGACCTCCGTGCAAGCAATGATCTAAGATTTCTTTACGCATTTTGCAGTCAAGGACTCAAAGTACCAAAATAAAAGTTCGCTCAAACAACTAAAATTAATATCCACGTCATATGTACAGAAAATTTGTGCTTAAAGTTGCTGATATGCATAAGTGGGCATAGAAACCATATCAAGTATCCCCCTCACCCCTAAGAGAAACAAGAAGAGAGGGCAGCAATGCAAAAGTAAACAGATGACGGACAGCGCCAGAGCAACATTTTTTTGTTAAAAGCATGACAAAGCACATAAGGCAATAATTCAGCATACCCTGTAGTATAAGCACTCATGCCGCTGAAATTACTGCTAGCTTCTGATATGGTATCATCATCAATGTCGTTCAAGGAGTGCTCCTCAGACCGTAACTTCGCTGCAAGCAATAATCTTCGTTGACGGACGGCCAAATAGCGTGTGAGATACTTCCCAATTTTCTCCATCCCCTCCTCATACTCGCTGACCAAGTGGCCAGCACATTCTGCAGATGCATTTTTCACTTCCATGATTAGATCATCATTTCTCTGCATAAATGCAATCCTAAGAGCCTCCTCCCATTCCCTAGCACTTATTAGCAAGCTGATTGCAGAATTTACATCCCCGCAGTATTCTAAAGCAATTTTGGCAGCTTCCCCCGGTTTTCCAACCGCTTGGAGTTCTTCACAAAGCTCATGCGCCAACCTTAAAACCTCTTCTTTATCAAGTTTAAGAAGACCAGCAACAGTCAGTACTCCACCCCAATGACCACAAGCACGATAAGCCTTGAGAGCTTTTTCCAAACAGAAGCAGCATGAAAATGTCATGGCAGCTTCCTCAAAGGATTTCTCGTTCACAAGATGATCACCCCAAGCCTCATAAACCTGACTTCTTTTTGAAGAGTCAGTAAACAGCTGAAGTCCAAGAGGAAACAGCTGAGGTTGATCATTCAAAAGAGCCATACAATCTGAATGATAGGCCTCTCCTGCAGAAACGATATGCTTAAGAGCCTTTTCATATCTCTGCAACCGAAGGTCAACCCTGTACTGCATCAGAAGAGTTGGCATCCGTTCCAGTTCTTGGAGAAAAGGAAGAAATTCCTTTGGGTCCCTCTGAGCATTCAATGCCACAATAGCTGCAAGGTTCAAATCATACAGGCCTAATGCAGCTTCAAACACAGCATCAGCATCAGATAACCACAACAGATGTTTGAGAGCCTCTTCAGCAGATGGATAAGACTTTTTTCTTTGGTCATCAGAACCAGATAGTTCCATTTCCCTAGTAACCTTTATTCTGGCCAGAGCTTCCTCAAGTGCTGGAGGATCACTTCTTGCAAGAGTGGTCAAGATACAAAGTTCCCTGGAAGGACTTTCAGGTATCTCTTCCTCGAGGGCCTTTCTAATGGCCAATAGGACACAAGAAACCTTGCTCTTAGAATCAAAAGATCCCGGAAATCCGGTATGAATATGTTCCACATCAGTAGAAGGAAATGAGATGTAGTTCTTGTACAGCTTCACAGAGGTATTCTCATTCTTTATGGCACAAACAAACTCAGTAATATAGTTCAAATTCTTTACCTGTCTCACAAAGTCAGAAGCAGATGTGAGGAAGGCTTGCCAACCACAGTGGTCGACAACAATATTAAAATCTATCCTCTGCCGCCTGACCATAAGTAAAGCATCTCTAAATCGCTTTTGTACCAGTGCATTAGTTATCGAGGTCAGAACCAACTTTCTTGGGTAGATGCATTCTAAGTTCCCTCTAATTGTTTGAAGTATAACAGCAGCTTCATCTCCATGAAGGACGCCAATGATTCTAGCACCCCTTTCCCATATGTTTATATAATTTCTAGATTCCTCTTCCCTTCTTTTCTTGGCAATGTGCATGAAGTTTTCATATTTTGCCAGAGCATTCCCATCCAAAACATCAGAGATGTCAACAACGTAAAGCAAATCCTGTTTTGTTGCAATAATCAAGTGAGTAATGATTCGATCAGAAGAATTAGAATATATAGAAAAGGTGCTGCAATTGTTGCATAATATTCCCCCGTCTACATGAAGCACACCATGCTCATTAAGCCCAAATAGCAAAGGCCTCAGTTTCTCGCCACTAGTTACATAAGCCACAGTCATCCAAGGGCATGATGATGAGAGAGCCACCGCATTATATTTCTCAAGGTGTAGAGCAGAAGCTGATTGGGACATGCTTGCCTGAGACACATACTCAAAAACATCTCCTCCATTAAACTGAACGAATGCTGAACCTCGTTTAGCAGGATTAGATGCAATACTAATTACCAGCTTCTCTACAAAGATTTGGTTGGAAACTTTCACACTCCAGCTTGAACAAGTAACTGAATCTGGAACATGATTTTCAGAACAAAGAACCTCAAATTCCATCAAATGATAACCCAGATGGTCGTTCTTTGTTGATGCAGCTTGTGACAAACATCTCTCATGATTGAAACCAAAATGAGAGGCACCCAGAAGTATATGAGAGTCTAACCACTTAAGATGCAATAGAGATCCAATTGCTATTTCACAAACTGAAGCTTCTATAGAAAATTCTTTCCCTTCTAGATCTTCCCAAAAGGAAAGAAGAGGAAGCTCCACAATACAGAAGCTTCCATCTGACAAAAAGGCAGCTAATTGATTCTTTGAGTCAGTAAAATAAAATGCCATTTCCCTTACAGCACTTGAAAATTTTAGTTTGAACGAGAACATGGGTGGCGGAATCAAAGTGAGGGAAAGAGGGGTCACAAGTATACTAGAGTCATCGATGACTAATGCCACTGAGTTGTCCATGACAGCAGTAACCCATATAAAATTGTAGACAGAAATCTGACCGCTGGAAGTCCAACAGATTAATTGTAATGGCTTTGTTGGGTCCCACATTGGCCGCAGTCTTTCCTGCCTTGAGTATCTGATTTCTTGTTTCAGATACCAATGGTTGTTGCTGAAGGACCAAATCTTCAAAGAGTAATATCTCTCACATCTAACAAGGACACAAAGAAGATCAGAGCTGCAATTCCACTTCAAAACTTCAACTGCAGCATCTGATGGTTCATTTATGCTAAATGAGCTTCTCTCCAATCCGTTCCTCTCAAAAAAGGCTACATATGGACAAAGGTTCTCATTTCTCCTATCATACACTGTTGCAATTTTTGCTCCACTAGGCATCCATTCTAACGTTTCTGAACTAAAAGGCTTTGGATCCGAAGATGAATGCAGCAAACCAGAATCACGTTCCCAGACCTTAATCTTCCTCAAGTTCTCTATTTTGCTCAATGTAGCAAAATACTTCCCATCACCACGCCAAGAAATGGGATTTCCATAGGAATAATTAGAAGAATTTGTTGACTCACCTGCATATCCCTAAGATGTTAAAATATGCCAACAAAAACAATGCAAGACTGACAGTATAGGGGTTCTGCATGTAAAGCCTGCAACATTTGACTACATCAAAGAGGGGATAGGCTAGAGGATAATGCAAGATTGTTCAGGTTACCATCCTAGGGATTCACATTGACTTTCCATCTGCTAATCTGACCTTCCATCAAAAGCATACTGTCCAGATGAAACATAAGCTTTAACACAGATAAATCTTAATGAAACTATCTGAGAACGTTATTCTGATTCCCACCATAAATAAAGAACAGGTGCTCGGAATCCACAACTCCTAGTGGCCAAGTGACTAATAGAAACAATTTCAGTATGCCCTCGAGTGCCCTAAACATCTGGTGTCCTAAGGTTGTGGAACATGAAGGCATCTAACCCTATCCAGTCATATATAGTGAATAGTTACCATCCTTCACGGTTCCCAAAACAATATAAACCAATTATTTTTCAAGATTCAGCAGTGACGCCTAACATAATAGAAAAGTCAAGGCTTAGAGCCAGTTCCCTATTGCAGGAAATTATGTGCTCTGGCAAACAAATTGCATGATTTAAGCCAAAGTCTAATATTATATACTTCCTCTGTTTTTTAGTTGCAACATAGAGGGGATGCACATCA
This sequence comes from Beta corolliflora, assembly GCA_947648045.1. Taxonomy (NCBI): domain Eukaryota; kingdom Viridiplantae; phylum Streptophyta; class Magnoliopsida; order Caryophyllales; family Amaranthaceae; genus Beta; species Beta corolliflora. Next base: position 98,224 of record CANSZD010002508.1, on the reverse strand, counting down.
ATCAAGGTGAGGAGAGAGATAAAAAGGGGACCCATGTGAAGAGGAAAGAGATAGAGAGAAAGAATATCCAATTTTAATAACATTGCAACTAAACTGAAACACCTAGAAATGGGAAGCGTTGCAACTAAAAGAGAACGGAAGAAGTATAAGTTTAACAATAGCAACATTCATCTACAAACACCTAACTCAAAATACTTTTATAAATCAAAAATTGCCGGCCAAGAAGGTATTAAGACTTTAAGAGGGATCAAGAAGAAGTCCTTACTTACGTCAACATCTTCGGGATGGTCCTCGAACACTGTTTCATACAGCACATCCCAATCATGAGTCATAACCAACAGCTGGCCCAGACCAGTGGTTACTGCAAGAAGATCTCCATCTGGACTAGGAGAAATGCATTTCACGCCACCATCAACTCTGCCAACTACTTCTGTTGCATTGCAATCCACCGAATGCAGCAATAGGAGCCCACTAGAAGTCCCAATAATCAATGACTCCTTCTCCAGTAGATAATCAAAAGAGGTGATAATATCATCAACTTCCAAATCAAGTGGCTGAACTTCTGCTGACAAAATGATTCCACCCTGTGCTTTGGCATTCTGACAATAAAAAACACACACATTAATGAAGGCACACATACAGGTTAGATACAGCTAACCAGACATGTAATAGAATGAATTGAGTAAATGCCATCACTTTTAGAAAACCTTCGCATCAGTTGGTTTGAATTGAAATTAGAAATTCTTGACTAGCTCCCATGAAAAATCAAAGATATGATCCATGCTACCACTACTCCACATCCTCTCCCCCCCCCCCCTCCCTCTCTCTATGGACCCTAAATCCTAAAGAAATTCAATTTTTTTAATGATTTATAGAAATTTTAATATATATATATATATACATATATAATAAAGTTCACATGAGAATACTTCTTATATGAAAACATGAAAACAGTGAAATTATAATCCATTTTAGTGAAAATGTAATCATTTTTTGACATATTACATCATAATCCTTTTTCCTTGGATATGTAATCCTTTTGGCAGATTGGCCCCACAAGGGAAAAATGGTTACAATTTTGCCAATATAGATTACATATTGGTTAAAAAAAATTACAACAAAGAGTTCTCATGTTCTCATATAAAGATTGTTCTCATATATATATATATAACTTAAAGTTACAACACCATTTAGAGCTGCACCATAAATAAATAGATAAATCCGATTCACCAAAACTTTGTTTTTTAATATAAGGTAAGAGTTATATCGCACGAAGAAGCCTTCGCACATGAACTTGATTCTATAATGGTGTTAACAAAGATTATTTCCCTGAAACTATTTATTTCAAACAATGACAAAGGCCCTTTAAGATTTTGCTGACCTTGAACATGTTCCTATGAAGTCTCAAACTATCAAAGACTTCCTTCTTAGAATCCTGATATACTTTGAAATTCATTTTGGTAGTCCCTCCATCTCGAAATTTTTGTCACATTGTCTCAACCACCTCATAATTAAAGATACATAACAACATTACTAAATGACCCTATATAATATTTAGAGGATTCCACAATCTCCTTTTAACTCAATTTAAGTAAAAAGCACTTAGAAATTCAATCATAAGCCATCACAGTTTTCGGAAATGTGACAACTTCATTGAAACAAACTAAAAATAGTATATAAACCAATCGAGCTCTCGATAAACCAAATTATTTACCATCAAACTCCTTAGAAAATCAAATACGATACTGCAAAATCACACACTTCATATTTATACTCAACAATAATGAAATTAAAAACTGAATTCAAAAGCAAGTATAAGAAAGAGAGAGAACTTACTTGGTGGGATGGAAATTGAGCAGAGTATATAAAATTTGAGGAAGAAGCGAAAAACAAGCGATTTCTTTCAATATCAATGGTGGAAAACAGTAGTTCTTCGCCTTCCGATTGAAGCTCCAAGCTCACTGAAATCTCCGATGACAGCTTGAGATTCTTCATATTCTTTACGCGCCCAAAAAAAGGGGTCTGAAACCCTAGAAAATGATAAATATGGAACACAGAGGTTTTTCGAGGGTTCTGGAGTTGAGATAACAGCAGAACCAGCACCAGAGCGGCACTACTTCGGTTAGACGGATCTCAAGTTTTAGCCTCCAGGTTCCAACCCTCTAGACAAGTGAAAAAAGATCAAATTTACCGTTTTAAATTAAAAACCCATTTTGCGCTTTCTCGCTTATATAACAACTTTTTAGTTTTAGCCTTTGATCTCTTAGAATCAACCCTAGAAAAGTAGGAATTAGTGACTTTTAACTTAATCAACATACTTAATGGTGGTGAAAATTCTAAATTAAGAAGATATAATGTACTATTGCTATGATTAGCAGTGTGATAGTGGCATTTTTGTGACTAGGCTGAACTTTTGGGTTAATGAAAATTGAGGACATAGGTTTGTGGCATGCAAATGTGCGAACTAGAAACTGAAGGAAGAGAATGTAAGTGTTTGTAGTATATGGACGAAGATGTGACCGAGTGGAAAAGAATGGCACATGTTAGTTGTTTTTAGCTAAAACATTGATGCAAGTGAGCTCATAAGTTTTGAAGAATTAAGTTGTTGAGTTGTGTGGACAATGAAGGTGATGATTAGTGAATGAGAACAATGTATTAAAGGTGAAGTGTAAATTACGAAGGCCTAGATTTAGAAGAGTAAAAAGGGGGAAGTCATTAGAGATTAGGTGGAGGCACCATAAATATTGATGTGGTTGTTTAGTATATTTGTATGCTTATCATTGTTGCATGTGATGTAGTCTCTTTGTATTTTAGTTTAGATGTAGATTTGATATAGATGCGACAAGGCGACTCAAACTAATTAAATTAGTTTAGCTATTTAGTTTCCTTTTCCTAGTGTATGGAACAAGTCTATTTCCTTATAAATATAGACCTGAGGCTGTATATTTAAAGAGGGTGCATTATGAGATTAAGTTTTGTATTTAAGGTATTGTGAATAAACCTTTGAGAGATCTTGTTAACAGTTCGAACAGGTTGTGAACCTACAATTTAGTGTCGTCGCCACTATATTCAACCTTAGAAGTCGTTGCCTTCTAAATTTTATCAATCAATTTCACTATTACAAATTTACAATCATCTAAAAATCTTCCATCCATCAAGATCCATATCAATATTATGATGATTGATGAGAATGGAAAAATGGTTATACTCCAAGTATGTACATTATAACAAGTGTTTTAGAAATGAAATCTTTTTTTAATCAGCTCTTATTGGAGTGAACTAAACAAAATTTTAGCACCATTTTCACTTGTCTATGATCTTAATTCCTAATGCATCACTTATTTATAAAGAACGAGTAAATGTTCAATGTATGTCAATGCATTGTAACTAATTGTTCAATATATATGTAAAGATCATGAGGTGAATACACTATGAGTGTTTGTAATTACATAACCAACAATAGCTTGTTGTTCATGAGTTCAATATGATATCAAAATTTACATCAGGAATTGTAGGTCTAAACTTTTTATCTTCCTAGGAGGGAGTTTGGCTTCAGTGATGTTGCTTAATTTGTGGTTCTTGACTTTGTGGATGTTGGATTGTAGAACATCTTGCCTGACTTAAAAGGCATGCACCATTTGACACAGCCTATACACAACAAAGGGGAAAGGAAAAAAGTTAGATTATATATGATGCTTATAATTAGATACAAAATATAGGGGAATCAGAATGAGTGTTGTCTTACTCTTTTGATCCTTGGCCTCCTCTCTTTTTTTGGTCACCCAATTGAACAATGTTGATTAATTATGGCCTATTAAAACACCAATTAAGCATATGTTTAGTTCAACGCGAAGCTAATTATAGAAAATGATTATAATTTTGGATAAATCATTTGAATCAATAATAGTGCCCAAAATTGCATATAGATGTAAGTGAACAAGCATGAACTGATAAATGCTAGTATTTGGCCCAAATATGGTTGATTGAACATGTTAACAAAAATCCCCTAATTCAAGCAAGAACCCAATCTGAAGAATATTATATCTCAATTCTTTCCTTTCAGCAAATTTAATCTTCTTAAGTCTTTTTTCAAGAACCCTAACGTAAATTTATTTTGATGAAAGGATAATCACGAGTATACGAAGAGATTTGAAGTTAGAGGAAGTAAAAAGTCCTAAGTTAGAAAGGCAAATAGGGGAAAGAGGGTTTGAAAAGTGGGGAGGAGGACAAAAAAAATCAGCATTGTCTGTCTTCAAGAGCCTTAACATATGTACAACTTTCAAATTACAAGAAAAAATTGACACTGGGAGTCCAAACTATGGGCCATTGTCTTTTATAGATATCGACTATTGATTATTCTCTGTATGACCCCCGTATGGTTGTTATAATTTTAACATAGCCTAACTTATTTATAATCATTTTCATATGACCTAAATATAGGTTGTTGTGATTTTAATTGATCCAATTTGGCCCTATTAAAATCACAACAACCCAATAGGGGTGAAAGTCCGGTGTATGCTTTGGATTTAAGCCTAGTTCAATTCAATCTGAATAAAATTTGGATTTTAATTTTCCAATCCAAATCCAAACAATTCAGAGTTTGAGTCCAAACCTATCGAATCTGAATTTTCAGACATTAGATTGAATCCAATCCAAATATCACAAATTTTAAACTTTATTCTTTTGATGAATTTTTTTTTATTATGAGAGATAATTTGCCCGAAGACCAACCCCCTGCAGGCTACTAGCCTGCATGACACACCAGTTTAGAGGCTACGTACAAAGCTAAACAGCCCAAAAGACAACAAGCCTAAAGGCCAACTGGCACTACAAGAGAAATCTCCAACATAATGTTGGGATGAGAATTCGAACCCTGGGTAACGCCTGGAATCTAGGCTGGTACTCCATTAAGCTACCACCTCATCCTGTTTTGATGAAATAATTTAGGCACAAGCATTAAAATAAAGTGGTCGATAATAGAAGTAATTCATATATTCCCATAAAAATTCAATAGTAACAACTAATAATTCATACAAACCCATAAATTTTATGGAAAACACTTAAACCCAATCATAAGTATACAAATATACAATACACGGCCTATTTGCTAGTTGGTTATTTTGGATCCAATCTCCCTCAATCCAAACCAATCCGAAAATCCAAATTTTCAGAAAAGCTCAATTCGAACATAGTTCGAGTACAATCCAAATTACTAATTTGGTTAGGATTGGATTTCAATTTTTATCCGAATAACTTTCACCCACAACCCATACTTAGGTCCTATAGATAATAATCAATAGTTAGGACTTATAAAGACAATGACCTATAATTGGGACCCTAATGTCAATTTTTCCTTCTCCTTTTTTTCCACTTATTTTATTTTATTTATAGAAATGCCACTAAATTTGCAAAATTTGTTTGTCAAAATAATAAACTTGGACTTCCCAATACTAAGTATCCAATAAGCAATTGATGAAATCGAATTTCAGTAACTAAACAAGTTTTAGTATATAACATATGTTTGGGAGCAGCAGGTAATAGCCTAGTGGTATATGGGCATCAACTCTGATTCCAAATGTCCCAAGATCGAGTCTCACCCTTTGCAAGAAGGATCTCCTACCCCCCTGCAAGGGTGTTCAACTTACCTATCAATACATATATTACGCTAATTCCTATGAGATGTTTAATAACTCTAGTTGTGCCACATTAGAAAACAAATCTAAGTATATAGAAGTAACATATTCTTGAATGTGTCTTAAGGGGCGTTTGGTTCAAATATTTGGAACAAAGATGGTATGAGAATAAGAATCCCAATGTATTAATTTTTCTTTTTAGTTAGTTTGTTTCACTCAAAAGTATGGATTTAGAATCCATTAGTACAAAAGAAGTACAAGGATCTCAATCCTTAGGGGGTTGTAGATATTAGATTCTATGGTTTTAGAGGGGGATGAGAAACCCTTGGGTATGACGTTCCATGAACATTTTACCCCAACCAAACAATTTTTCATCATTAATGTATATCACATCCATTCTATTCCATTTCAATACCTTCAACCAAATACCCCCTAATGTATATTTTTACCATACCAATTAAGATGTCTAATAATTCCATTTGTATGGCATTTGGGAATAGGAGGGATGTTGGCACTCATAACGGAATCGTAAGAATTCAAGAAGTGATGTTATGCCAGGAATACTAGAGAAGTCAACAAGTTGTGCCCTGCTAGAGGACTTCCAAAAACATGCTCTTAGCAATTGTGTTTTTATGCGCTTGGGTGAACGATGTATTTTTTTTTTTTTGACAACGAGAAAACTTGCATTAATTAAAAAAAATGAAGAACCACCTAATGCTAATACAACCAAACATAAAACAAAACAAACAAAACTAAAAGGAGCTTTATTAGCTCTTACAATCCATATAAAACAAAAACAAGTAAAACTGATAAAGAGTTGCATGTTAAGGAGGTCGTTGCTGTTTAATGATTGTGATGATTGAGTCAAAACTCCGATGGATGTTGTCGATAAATGCTTGTCTTTGGTGGCGATAAATAAGATGCATTAAGCAACCTGCATTAAAAGGGTATATTATACCTGACGAAAGTGGTGGGAGAAGCGAATCTCGTTCACGATCCGGACAACTAACAACCAACGGTGAGCTTCGCATCTCGCCGCATGAGCAATCCCAACGACCTTCTGTTGCTTGGAATTCTGGGCTCATGATCTTTTGAAGTGTCACGTTCCTGGGTGACTCATTACTCTCTTGAGAGAGTATTTCAGGTTTCTCCTATAGGTAGGAGAAACGCATTTGAGTTGGCACGCTGAAAACCACCAGATGCAATTGGGTTGCCACCTTCAAATTTGAATTTTTCAAGGCAAGGATCATTAAGATCAATGACAAGCTAAACATTTTGAGCTCTCAAACACAACTCCGATTTGTGAAACCGGAAAACACATGTCCCAACCCTGAAAACCTTTCATCGCCTCGTCCACGCTCACACTCTTCATCCTCTTGAGTCACCTTTTCCTTCATCAAAAATTCCAAAAAAACTACATTCTACTGTTACAACATTGAACCATCATCCCTTATATCATCCCTTATCCAACTGACAAACACTTTTCGAGGGCCACAACCAACCACGAACAACAGCTTTAGCAACTCGAAAGAAACAACTTACTCCAACTATTTGGAGATTTACCACACATACTAAGATAAAAACCAGCATACTTATATCTAACATAACTAGGGAGGGGAAGCACAACAACCACGGGGAGGGGGAAGGGGAAACCCGAAAACCAAGGGGTAGGGGAAGCCTGAAAACCAGGAGGGGGAGGGGAAAGGGGAACCGACAACCAGGGGAGGGGGAAGGGGAGACCAACACACCTACGGAGGAGGGGGGACACGACACCACCAGGGGGAGGGGAGACACGACACAACCAGGGGAAGGGGAAGGGGAGACACGACCACCACCACGGGGAGGGGGAGGGAGACATGACACCACCAGAGGAAGGGGGAAGACTCGACGTGCGAACCGACAAACAAGAGAAAGGGGGCGCGCACAACCACCAGGGGACGGGGGAAGCTAACCTACGAAAACAAACGACGAACGCTAGGAACAGGCTGGCGACCAACCGGTAGAGCGACCGGCCACCAACAAGCCTGGGGGTGGCGGCTTTTAGGGTTTGAGGGTTGAGCTGCTATGGTTTGTGTGGGGAGAGGTTAGAGAGAGAGAGAGTATCAAGCTCTTGCATCACATTTTTTGAGCTTATAGGCAAGATCTCATTGTTGAAATGATTCACCAAGTTTTGGATATCATCCATACAAGACTTTACCAACTATGTTAATTGACATCGACAAAAATGTCAAAAGGCAGTAATTAACATCAAACTCCAAAAAAAAAAAACTAGCAGAAAATTATCCCTAAACTTTAAACTGTTGGAACAAAAAAAAGTTTAATATTTACAAATATCCTGCTATTTCTAAGCCAAAAAAATTCCCCAGCCACTGACTACTATAGAGGTAAGCACTTGCTTTCCCTGTCCCTGTGTATTACTGTATCTCTGCCTGTTAAGATCTACACTGCCAAAACCAATTTACAACATTCTATTTCTGTCTATACTTGTTTCCACATGCCTAAATTTACCCAGAAGAATATTATGTATCTTGTATAAATTTCCAGATATTTTGTCTCAATGGTGGATCTATCCGCTTCCTATACTGTTGTGAAGTGAAACTATCCAAGTTCTAAACCCTTCTCTGTAGCTTCTTTAACAACAGAGTTTCTCTTGCTGGGTCCAGTCGACTGATTAAGAAAGGATTTCCATAATTTGATGGAAAATGGATAGGCTGACAAGGCTCTCTGATGGAAGCTCTCAGAGATTTCTGGCACACTTGTTAGTTTACCCAACATATCTGCAGCTTCCACCCACACATGCTCTGGTGGGAACGGAATGGCGTGATAGATCGTATTAACCAGCAACGAACTCGCCCAGAATGACACACTAGCAGATTTAGAATTGCTAAATTCAAATTTCCCGCAGACCAGCTTACAAACAGAAATCACAAGCTGATAATTGGCAGGTGAAACTTCCAGGATAGCTTCAACAAAGTCCACCATATCTTTCAGCTGATCAAATTTTGGGGGCAAGAGGGGTGAACCAAACCAAATCTCAAGAACTGAATTGACCAAAAAAGAATCAGGCGAAATTGGACTCAATATGTTCCGGACAAGCTGCTTTGTTCTAGGTTTTTGGATATCTTGAATGAATTTTCTAGTCATTGGTTCCAAGTCAGTAATAGCCCGAGCATGAATGATATAACCTTTCAGAATATCTATCAATCCACGAAAAGAGACATCCTTCATCAACTGAGATCCATAGTTGAACAAAAATGCTGCATGCTCCTTAACACAATGTCTTAAGACTTCAGCATCAGCAACCTTCAGAGCTTTGTCAACCGCCAAATGAGCTTCAATAATATCATTCTGTAATAATTTATACAGAGACAGGTTGAGAAGCCCATATACAAGATCCATATTGCTGTAGTTGGGTATTAAAGTGCTCAAATTCAACCCCGACTGAGAATCTGCAGATATGCTCTTACTGTCACCATTTTCATTATAAACTGATTGTTTATGCAACAACAGAGGCAGCCCAGCAGAGTTAAACCATTGATCCATGATTTCTTTTGCTTTATCAGATCTGCCTTTCTCTAATGCAAATTCAGCAAATTGATTCCAGATGCACTGACTTCCCGAAACATTTTTAGGCCAATTACTAAGAATTTCCTCAAATTTTTCAAAATTTATATTCACACTTGTGAAATCATAAGCTCTTCCCAAAAGTAGAATTAGCTCTAAGCAAGACGAGTATGAGTTCCTGTACTTCTCTAGAAACACCTTACAGTTATCTACACCATCTATAGTTGCCATAAACTTAATGTGGTTCACTGCCAGCTGATGGGCAGACTTGAGAGTACTACTCTCCAGAGGTTGACTGCCCATATGCAGTCCAACAGATTCTACAGCCATTTCCATCAGCTTGGCCACGCACTGCTTTTCTTCAAATGTTAAGCAGACAGATGGCCACTCTATTGAAGAAACATCCTTCTCAAATTCAAACTGCTGCACCAGTGAATCAGGCAGTTTCCTGTAAATCACTAAGTACACACAACAAACCCAGAAGATACATTTGTCAGATATCGTTAGGCATTGAAGAATATCAGAAAACAAAAGAGAATGAGACTCATCAGAATCTCCATCAGCACGAACAAGTCTGTGTATCCTCTGAACTGCCTTTGCAAGATTCCCAGACACACAGAAACAGTGTAACATCTGCAAAAATAGGTCTAAGATGACAGCACTTCTATGCTGCATCCACTGCCCATCATTGGCGGATGTATACTGGCACAGCCTAGAGAGTGCTCTTTCATAAGCAGAAAATCGCTCATCAAGTCGTCCACGACTGTTGATGTACAAGAGCCACAACTCATATGATTCCTCACAGTGCTTGACCTGCAGATCCCACATGAGAGGAAACAACATTAAAGCAAAAAGTAGCTCCCATGACATTGCAAAATCACCATAAAGTCCTATAACTGAAAACAATTGGGTGATAAGCGACTGAGAGATTGCAGAAAATCATAGGGACCTGAGTTTATCGCACACTAAAACCCTCAAATGCAGTACTCTGCAGGACAACAGAGAAACTGCTGCAAACCTGACATTTTCATGGTTCCTCAATCTCTAATAAATAACAGGGAAATCAATATTCAGGGATCTTTGAAATAATAGCTTGTAGTTTCTATAAGTTATTAGGAAATCAATACATGCATAATTCGTTTATCTACTTCTTTTGGTGTTTCTGGCATGCGCACATGTCTATTTGAGAAAGTGTACAAAGCAGTAGAAACCTAGGAGGTCACTCAAATGAAATAGCCGCTCCTTACATCTATCCTATACCCGCCTATATGAAGCTTCATGAGAGACACTGAGCTGATGGTTAAGATCTGATTGCATTCAATTTGAATTGGAAAAATACCCCAAATGAATTGTGTTTGCCTTACTCTTTGTTTCCAATGTAACTCTCATCAACTACTAGGACAAGAATACAGATAGAGTCTCATTCTACATATCACTAATTGATAGAGAGCAAGTGACGCAAAGATCAATCAATGAGGTTTCGGGCTAATGCATTAAGAAAAGAACATAGCCGCTTACTTATGTATATGTATAAGATTAAAAAGAAATTTAGGAATGAACTTATGTAACAGAGTCAATCCACTAAGACTAAGGTATTGAACGGCAATGTCACACACACAAGACATACACACACACAAACACACACACACACATAACAGACACAAACATATACACATTTGAACCACCAAACACAAATACATACTACCTCCGTTTCAAAATAGATGACAAGGTTTGACTTTTGCACTATTCACACATTCTCCTTTGACCGTGTTTTGTGATTTGTACGCAAGGAAAAATATAGTCATGTGGGATCTTGTTAGATTCGTCTTGATATATACTTTCACAATATCAACTTCTTATAATATTTACATTTAGGGAAGTAGAGATATTAATAGTTAAAGTCAAGCGTGCCCGGAGAAGTGTGTCAAGTATTATGAAATAGAGGAAGTATATAGTAGAAATATATGCATTAGAAAAGGAAAAAAGAGAAAAGACAAATTAGAAGCAATGAAAATTGAGATACATCAGAGTGTGTCAGCCTTGTGTCAATGGCCAATACGTAAGTAACGTACCACAGCACCCACATGGAGTGTCCTTGCAGCGAAGGAAGCTAAAGGCACTTGAGTTTCTGACGAGATTAGACTTTACAACAGGAAAGAAGAGGCGGAAATCAACAACACCTTCCCTCCCCCCCTCCTCCCTCAAAAGTCAAACCACAATTCTACATCAGAAATTGGGAACATCTAGCTGATATATGTTAATCAGAGTATTTTGTCCTCTTCCAAGATATTTTTCCCTTTTTTTTCACCTCAAAGACCGCTTTTACTATTTTATATGTTTTTACAAAGTCAGAGATATAGAATGACCGTGAATTCAATAATGCTGCAAAACCAACAAAAAATCATTTCATTTTCACGCTTCAAAGAGGTCGAATATGGCTATCACTTATGAAAAAATTATTCATCAGTGAACTTTACTGCGCACATGCAGGTGAAACCGTCAAAGTCAAATCTAGTGCAATTTCATCTACTGCCACTTGATGTAGGAACACCTTAATTAAAGAAGAAAACTTACAGCATGAGAAAAAAAGTCATCCTCCTGAACTGAACTCTTCTTGCTGAGCTCCCCAACAGAGTATTTAGTACAATAATAGAGGAGCAGATAAATAATCCAGATAGGTAAGGATGAAGGATCAGCGTCCAGCGCTCGAGAAAGCACAGAAAGAGCCTGCATATGGACAGTACAAGAACGCTATTCATTGAAACAAGGGAGACATAGCTAGCTCATTTATATCGTAAAATCCACGGCAAATACCTTTTTTATACTCTCAATTTTGTTCGCCTCCTGACTCAATATAATAAGAGCCATTTCTAGAGATTGATCATTGTCAGCCAAACCATGTCGCAGAGGATTCTAATCAGCATTGGGTAGAAGAGTGAGGAATTTGACCAACCAACATTTACTTATTGGCTATAAAACATAAAGCAGTAAAAGAAACGTATAATTATAAGACCCAAGAGTATGAGCTGAAGGTTCAAGAGATCTATAACAATTTGGAAGAATTTAAGAACAAGTATTAAAGTCACAAGCCAACTAGCACAAAAATAACCAAAAGAACATATAAATGGATCTCTTCAACAACTGAAGCACATACATATTTTTCGAGCAGATACGCTAAGCTCACACAAAGCTGAATCATCACAAACTTACGAGTTACGACAGACATTCCACTTGAAGACTGAACTCCAACCCCCAACCCCTCAACCTCCCCCCCCTTCCAATAAAAAATATATATACCAGAAAGAAAGGAAAATGCGCACTCCCATTATCTACACTCAAAGTCAACAGAAAACACCCAAGCAAGCACGCAGCATTGCAGCAAAGCAACTACAGCTACTACCAGAAGCAACAATTCTCGATAAGCAGATCCAGATGCAGAACACCAAATAGTTGTTGGATATAATGCAAATGGAAGCTGTGGTATACACTAGAAGGGCCATGCTGTATCTGAGAGTTCAGGTTTATGAAACTTTTCAGTTACAAAGTCTATTCCACTCTGTTTAAATGTGCTGTAACAGTTGCTTGTTTTAATCTTCTGGTTTAATTTGACAGATTTGTTTCCTAAAATCTCTCTTCAGTTACGATTTGTTTTTGGCTTTAATAACAAGCGTTTTGCTGTCCACAATATCACACAGAAAATATTATCTTCTTCCTTTCTTATTTACTGATTTTCTCTCTCCAGTTGTGAGAATTATTATGAGTTTCTAATGTCCCTTATTTGAGTGCACATTAGGGGGAATAGCTGTGTGAAATCTTGGGGGGCAACGCCACTTCCGATTGCACCATAGTCGGGGAAATTTTTGCTTCTAAGACTATTCCTAACACGTCACAACTTCATTATCACATTAATCATTTCGGCCCACATTGTTATACTTCGACTGTTTTTGCAGAGCTCTTTCAACAACAATAGTAACTTAATCTGCTTACCGACTGAAAATTTCAGAAGACACAACCTAATTTGCTCACCCTTGAACAAGTTCCAGAATAGTATCCTCTAGACAAGTTCACCAAAACTAAGTAGTGAATTACATTCATGTCCCCATTCTAAGTACCAGAAATGCCCATTCCACCCAATATAGCAGAGAATTGGATACAAAAACGGGCACGGGGAAACAGCAATAAAGAAAAAAAGGTAGACAGCGTGCAAACGTCTACGCAAAATATAACAAATATCTAACATGAATATATGTGTGCGTGTGTGTGTGTTTAATCATAAATTTAGATTTACAAGAATAATCTTTCACATTTTTTTTTTGAGGGGAAATAATCTCACATTATAACCTTGGTTGAGAAGCAAATGCCACGCAATCCCCCACCCCAAAAGCCCACACTTATCTGACGAGTGCAGTGTGCACCAAATTTATATTTATTTGGCCACTAAGCCAAGGGAAATCACAAAAGCAACCACTAGTCCCATTCTGTCTCCCCTTTTATAATCATTGTTCACCTCTCTACCCTCTCTCCTCTGCATATTCTTCTACCCTTATATTTTCTTTAAATTACCTCTTCTTTAATTCTTTCCCTTTCTCCTAAACTCAACTTCCGCTTTTATTTGCTTTATTTTCTCTTTATTTTCTTCTTCCTGTTTTCTTCGGTTGACAGCTGACAAACTCTGACGAAGCTTCAAGGTTGTTAGTGATGGATGCCAAATTACAGAGAGAAACCAGGTCAGAGGATTAGGTTTACGGAAAAAGTTAACTATTCCTTTTCTGGTTGTTTACTAGGGCTGGAGACGCGAGAGTATGCTACACATGCATTTCGACACTTCTTAAACAGGAGATTTTGGCGTTTCGAACCCAAACATTTCAACTGCCAAGGTGCTGTTTCGGACACGTTTGATTGCCATTCTCAGCGATTCTCAGCATTTTCCTTTTTGGATACTTTGAACCACAGCCCTCCCATATATTGTGCCTTAGAGCTACCACCAACAGAATGAACTGCAGTAGAGCATGCACTGAAAGGAGCAAGAATTGAAGAGATACCAAAGCAATTTCTTGATGCACTTGCATCAAACAAAAACAGTCTGTCCTGTGCCAAATAACCTCAGAGATTATTCAATAAGATATCATACAGGTGAAATTTTCATATTAATTACCACTTACTTCCTACACCAAGAAAAAGGGTCTTATCATGATCATGGAGGTGCTATAGGTTAACTTAGAGAGCATATTGACATACACGGATTTCGACAAAACCTATTGGTTAAAAAATAAGAATGGCATTGTTTCAAAGTAACTTCAAAATGTCAGAGAGATACAGCCTTACAAGCCTGAGCTTTACTATGGTTAGCTCTTCCCAATTCCACATGCAACCACTACAAAGAGCCAGAAAAATTGGCTAAGGAAAACCAAAACGTGACTCAGATATAGAACATAATCCAAATTTGGGAAATTGAGTTCTATTGGTTTAAACTATCAGGACACTTGTGCAATTGTGCTTAATGATACACTGCTACAGGCAACATAAAATTTAGGAAAAATTGTTAGAACAAACCTTTTATAAACCACTTTTTACAAGAAACAACCTTTTATAAAAAACTTTGGCAACTCAAGACCTTAAATTTTTTTTTTTGCGAGAAACAACCTTGCCCTATTTTCCGGCTTTGACCTACCGGTTTCCAGTGTTGACCCACTTAAATCACACTTTTTACATACCACTTTTTACAAGAAACAACCTTTTATAAATTTTTTTGGCAACTTAGGACCTTAAAATTTTATTTTTTTGCGAGAAACAACCTTACCCTATTTTCCGACTTTGACCTAACGGTTTGCGGTGTTGACCCACTTAAATCCCCCAAGTGCTTTATACGTGCATCGATTTTTACACTCTTTTGAGGAGAAAACAAAGGGGAAAGGATGGGAAAAGGGAAGACCCGACGCACGTGCGGCATCGATAGAAGAATTAGTATATAAAAACGTGGAAATCGGTGAGTCAACATCGAAAACCGGCGAGTCAACGCCTGAAAATAGGGTAAGGTTGTATCTCACAGAAAAAATAGAAGTTTAATGTTTTAAGTTGCCAAATAAATTATAAAAGGTCGTTTCTCACAAAAAGTGGTATATACAATGTTCGTTTTGACAAATTATCCTAAAATTTAAGAACCTTCACCAAAATAAAAATTTAAAAACTTCTGGGCAAATAAATTTTTTTAAAAAAGCCAAAAAAGCACCTTTTGCTTTTTCAAAATTCTTTTTTTATAAAAACTACCATTTCTTGATTTTATATGTTTTTTCCCACATTTTAAAATAGAATATTACCAAAGTACTCCAAAGCTGGCAAACATTATATATGGTCAATGGATTGCACGGTGAGGCAAAATTGTCCAATTCGGATTATTCCATATGGACAATTCCTAGGTGGTCAAACTAAATCTGATCATGGAAATCTAATGGTTTGAAGTGTAACTAGGCCGTCATTTTAAACCTAAAATCATTCTAAACCACTAGATTTCTCATGGTCATATCTATTATGACCACCATAGAATTTTGTATTCCATATATGGTCATTACTTCAGATAATTAAACCAATTTAGCTAGCCAAAAGTACTGAATAAAAGAAATAAGATATCCATACCTTTCATTTTCCCATCAACCATAATTCAATGCATACTTGATTCAGAAAGTTGGCTATGAAATCTACTATGAAGACACATAAGATTAAAGGAACGATGGCAATGCCACACAATAATGACTATGAAATCTACTATGGACACACATAAGAATAAAGGAGAAATGGTAATGCCACACAATGATAACAGTGATAAATTAATAAAATGAACAGGATAAAGAGAACAAACCCAAGTGCCATCTCTACTTTGAAGATACAATGGATGCGCACTGCCACCATAAGACTCAACACAACCGTCATTGCCATGCAAGCAAGGTTCATCAGAAGGAAGGTGCTTTACGAGTAAACTTGAAACAGCCAAGGAACGGCTGAAAATATTTTTCCCAGACGACCCAAAATAACGAGCTTTATGAGAACCATGTGACTCGTCCTTCAGACTATCCAAACAGACTAGATATCTTGGAGGTGTCAAGACACAAGCAATCTCTGCCTGCGCCATCGCAATTTGACCATTAGATGCTCGGCCAGAGTGACCATCTGCAGAAAGGGTGAATCTTAAGTCCACTCCACCTCATAATGAAGCTGTAATGTGCAATATCTAAAGACTTTTAGGGGGAAAAAACCATACCATTACCATCAGAATAATCTTTTGTATGCTGCCAAGGGCATTCATCATTGTTACATCTTCCACGAAGTTCATACATACACAAAGGCCAGAGAGGATTAATCGCAGATTTGCAGGTAAAAGAGTCAATCTTACCAAAGCCCACACATTCTACAGGCTGTTCAGCGAGGCTTGTCATCTCCAACCATAACTTATCTGGCTTGTGTCCTGAAAGGAGGTTATCTTCAGTGCCTGTAGCACAGGAGCCATATTCTTTAATTTGCATACTGCCCAAAATGACTGGACTGGCAGCCATCATTGCACTCCTAAATATAGAAGCTGAAGAAATCATTGATGTTGATGCTATATCTGCAGACAGAATTCTACATTCTTCGGGATTAGAAGTAGGAGTGGGGAAATCCTTTAAGCAATGCTCTTCAACTTGCTGATTTTGAGTGTCTAACAGAGGCTTAGAAATGCTGCCTTCGGGCTCCTTGGGACCATCTGAAAAAGTAACAACCAGTAAGCTATTTTTCAGTACAGATTAAAGTTCCCATGAAATTATAACATGTAGTATATTATCTGCTCATCAGTGAAATATTATTTTCTATTACTAGTACATACAAAAACCAAGTAACCAGACCCCAACAAAGACCCCGCCTGCCCCACACCTAGAGGCCCACTACTAAACATAACAACAGGAGACACAGGATGAATCCCAAGGACTCGGGCAATGGCACCATACAGTTCCACTGAATCCAATGAGGAACATAGATCTATCCTAGCCAATAGACCAAAACAGAAGGGTTATAAATCACCCATTATAAAGTAAACAGATGTCTTTGTCGAAACAACAAGTATTGAAACCTCCCCATTAACTTTTCTATTTACAATAACATTAGTTTAAACCGCCACTTGTTCTTTCAATGAATAAGTGGGGGTTTAAACTAAAGTTATTGTACTTCTTTCCAACACAAATACCAAAGAAGGCACAAAGAAAGCATTCATCAAGGAACATACTCAGGTCACTTCGTTCCAAGGTATTCCTGGCTTCAAAGGGGTCAGAAAGAATTTAAATAACACCACTTTACCACCCTTGACCAGAAGAAATGTCCAAGCCCCACAATGGAAACACGTTTAAAAAGTGAAAGAGGTGCAAAGTGCCTTCATTTGATGCAAAAATTGATCATTCTAGAACTTTAAACATATAAATAACTTGGTTAAATCTAAGTAGAATTGCTTTGTGCTGGAAATCAACATGACACGAGGGGCAAGCAAGGGCAACTGCTTACATACGCAAGGAGGGGCAAAAAGGGTATTGGCACACAAGGAAAAGGACAGCTATGATATGGGGCGCCTCTGATTATTCTCCTGCACCTAGTACAATGAGGAGCGTGAGGATGAGAGTCCTTCTAGAAGTGGCAGTAGGGTTATGAATGAAAGGTGGTCTGATAGTAGTATAAATAGCGTGAGAAGAATAAGCTGACCAGAGAAGAATATTGAGTAATTTATTTTCTTGTTGTGGAGAGACTCTCACCTCTCGAAAGTGAGTAGAACCTTGTAATAGACCTGGAATTTTGCCATTTCCATAGCAATATATCAAAACATTCTGCCTCTCTATTCTTCTGTCAATTTGATTTCCAGTAACTTGGTATCAGAGCAGGACCATTCTGGGAAGGTTGAGTTGAGTTCTTCTCGAAAAAATGGAGGCGGAAATGGGTCAGCTGGCTCAGAGGCTCGAAGGGAGAATAGACCGGACTAGGGAGACCCATGACGGTATCCTTAACCAGATGAGAGGGGAACAGAGAGGGTTCATGGAGGAGATGAGGGCCGCCATTCATAGCCTTCGAAACAGGGAGACAGACTCCTCCGCCACATTCAGTGTTCGCCAACCGCCCCGCCCACATCAACAACCTCCACAACCACCACCGCCACCTCCATACCCACAAACCCTAAACTTTAACCTGGAGAACACCCCTGTCGTCAATCACGATCGAACACCTACTCCGGCAGCCGTCCTCGGTAACTGGCGTTTCAAGAAGCTCGACTTACCGCTCTTTGATGGAGAAAACCCAGATGGGTGGATCCTCCGAGCCGAGAGATATTTTAAGTTCCACCGTTTAGAGGAAGAGGAGAAGGTCGAAGCGGCGGTGGTTGCCCTTGAAGGAGACGCTCTTTTGTGGTTTCAATGGGAAAATGGGAGGAGAGAGGTTCAACGGTGGGAGGAGCTCAAGGGACTGGTGCTGCGTCATTTCCGGCCGACGGCGGCGGGTACCTTACATGAGCAATGGTTGGCTCACAAGCAGAACGCTGATGGCGTCGCGGAGTACCGGAGAAGGTTTATAGAGCTGTTGGCACCCTTAAGTGGGATTACGGAGGACATTGCAAAGGGCCAATTCATTTTGGGCCTCGGGGAAGATATCAGGGCTGAAGTACGTTTATTGGGGCCCAGATCCTTAGACATGGCAATGGACCTAGCTATCAAGGCTGAAGATAAGTTGAAATGGGCCAAACCCCTCTACTCGAGGCCCAACTACTTAAAAACCCCAATTCCCTCAACTTACTACCCACAGAACAAAAACCAACCCAGCCCATCTTACTCCAAGACCGGATCCAACTGGGCCGCAATCCCACAACCCACAACTACCCTAAGCCAGACTCTGAGCCATCCTTACCAACCAAAACCCAGCCAAAGCACATCTGTAAACCGACCACCAGGAGAGATAAGGAGGCTCACCGACCAAGAAATGCAACAGAAGAGAGAGAAAGGACTTTGCTTCCGCTGCGACGACAAATGGCACGTCGGCCACCGTTGCCGGCGGCGGGAGCTGAGCGTCCTAATGGGCTCCGATGAAACTGCCCTCGAAGAGGGGGAACTCGCCCAGATGGAGGAGGGTGACACCACTGAAGGGGGGGAAAACGTCGAGGAACCGGAGATATCTCTGAACTCCGTTTTGGGCCTTAGCAACCCCAGACCATGAAATTAAGGGGGACGATACACGGCCAAGATGTCGTGGTCATGATTGACCCTGGTGCGACGCACAATTTCGTGTCCACCACCCTGGTCGAGAAACTCAGCCTGCCCGTTTCCCCAACCCGCGGATTTGGGGTGACACTAGGTACCGGAGCCTCGGTACACGGCCCGGGCGAATGTAAGGGCATCTTGCTGCACCTTCAAGGAATTGATATCCTTGAAAATTTCTTTCCGTTGGAGCTGGGGAATTTAGATTTCATCTTGGCGATCCAATGGCTTGAGAAGCTCGGGACTATGACCAACAATTGGAAGACCCAAACTCATCAGTTTGGCGTAGGCCCCGACATTGTCACGTTGAAAGGGGACCCTGCTCTAGGGAGATCGTTGATCTCGTTAAGGGCCATGATGCGGACCTTACGAAAAGAAGGGGGAGGCTATCTGCTAGAATTGAACAGCTTAGAGGAGGGGCAAGCACAGAACCAGCCTAACCACCAAAGAACACCACCCATCCCACCCTTCCTACAACCAACTTACCAACCTTACTCAAACACCACCAAATATTCTCCACACAAAACACCTTACCTCCCCTTCGCGGTCATGAGCATGGGATCAACTTAAGAGAGGGTTGTGACCCGATTAGTGTGCGACCATATCGGTACCCACAAATATAGAAGGATGAGATCGAGAGACTCATACGAGACATGCTACAAGCCGGGTTGATTCGGCCATCTTCGAGCCCCTTTTCGAGTCCGGTCCTCTTGGTGAAGAAGAAGGACGGGAGTTGGCGCTTTTGCGTCGACTACCGGGCACTCAACAAGGCCACTGTGCCCGATAAGTACCCGATTCCTAGGATCGATGAACTATTGGATGAATTGAAGGGATCCACTATTTTCTCCAAAATCGATCTGAAGTCGAGGTACCACCAAATCAGAATGAAGTTGGGGGACGAGCACAAGACTGCATTTAGAACGCACCAGGGCCATTACGAGTTTATGGTCATGCCCTTCGGCCTGACCAACGCCCCGACGACATTTCAGTCTCTTATGAACGAGGTATTTGAACCTTTTTTACGTAAGTTCATTCTTGTTTTCTTTGATGACATTTTAATATATAGCCCTACTATTGAACTCCACATCAAACACCTTGACCTCGCCCTGAACCAATTATCCCACCACCAACTTTATGCCAACCCCGACAAATGTGAATTTGGGAAAATTGAGGTAGCTTACTCAGGCCATATTATTTCTGCTTCTGGAGTTTCTGTTGATCAGGATAAGATAAGGGCTATGATTGATTGGCCAGTGCCTAAGAACATCAGGGAACTAAGGGGATTTTTGGGACTTACAGGGTACTACCGGAAGTTTGTATCCGGTTATGCCACAATTCTTTGCCCCCCTTACTCGGCTCCTCAAAAAGGATAGTTTCTCGTGGACACCCGAAGCCACACAATCCTTGACTCTCTCAAAAAAGCCATGACCACCGTCCCTACTCTCACCCTTCCCGATTTCACCAAGCTCTTCACCGTGGAGACTGACGCGTCTAGCTATGGATTAGGGGCTGTTCTCTCTCAAGAAGGTCACCCCATTGCTTTTTTTAGCCAGACACTTAGGCCTAGAGCTCAAATGAGGTCCATCTATGAAAAGGAGTTGATGGCAATTGTGTTTGCGGTGCTGAAATGGAGACATTATCTATTAGGGAGGAGATTTACCATAAAAACAGATCAACAAAGTCTTAAGTTCCTCATGGAGCAACGGGAGATTGGGCCGGAATACCAACGTTGGGTCAGCAAGCTTCTGGGCTTTACTTTTGATATATGCTATCGGTCCGGTGTGACCAACATAGTAGCTGATGCTTTGTCCCGGCAACCAGGGGTGGCAGCACAACCGAGCAACATCAGCACTACTTGTGTGTTTTCATGGGATAAATGGGCTCCAATGATTGAGCAAGATCCGTACATAGCACACATCACTAAAAAGGTGCTAGCTGGGGAACATTCGCCTAAGGGAATCAGTGTGCAAGATGGCAGGCTCATGTACAAGGGGCGACTAGTATTACCTCCAAAATTTCCTCTCATCACCAAAATTTTGAAGGAATTCCATGACAGCCCCCAAGGGGGCCATTCGGGCGATTTAAAGACTTACAAACGCATAGCCACTCAATGGTACTGGCTGGCATGAGGCAAGACATCTCCAAATATGTTCAATCCTGCCATACTTGCCAACAGAACAAGCAATCATCACTCTCACCAGGCGGGTTACTACAACCCTTGCCAATACCCCAACAAGTTTGGGAGGAGATTAGTATGGATTTTATAGAGGGACTTCCGGTATCTCAGGGCAAGGATACCATTCTAGTGGTAGTTGATCGTCTTACCAAGTATACGCACTTCATCAGTTTGAAGCACCCTTTCACCGCACCAATTGTGGCTGGAATTTTCACTAAGGAAATCACCCGGCTCCATGGTATTCCTTCCACTATTGTGTCCGACAGAGATAAGGTGTTCCTGAGTCTTTTCTGGAAGGAGCTCTTCCGCTTACAAGGCACGTCCCTACATCATACCACCGCCTACCACCCTCAATCAGACGGTCAAACCGAAGTGGTTAACAAGAGCGTTGAGAGCTATCTGAGGTGCTTCATCACCAGGAAGCCCAAGTCTTGGTGTAGATGGCTCCATTGGGCCGAGTATTGGTACAACACCAGCTGGCACTCAGCAACCTTGTGCACTCCGTTTCGAGCCCTCTATGGCCGCGACCCCCCACACCTCACTAAATACACGGGGCGACAAACTGTTGTTTCGTCTTTGGAAGAACAACTAAATAGAGCGTGATGCTGTGTTGGATGATCTGAAATTTAATCTCTTAAAGGCCCAGCAACAGATGAAGAGTTATGAGGATGGAAAGCGCCGGGAGCTGTCATTTGAGGTAGGAGAAAAAGCCTATTTGAAGCTCCAACCTTATCGTCAAAAATCCCTCTCCAAGGCTTCGAATGATAAGTTGGCACCAAGGTTCTATGGCCCATTTGAGGTGATTAAAAAAATTGGTCCAGTCACATACCAACTACTTCTCCCAGCAGAGGCCCGAATTCACCCCGTCTTCCACGTGTCCCAGCTCAAACACTCTATTGGGCCCCTGCCAGCCAACCCCACCATACCCCCCCCCAGGCCCCAGCTCACGGCAGACCTGGTCATGGAAACGTCACCTGAGGAGGTCCTGGATGCCAGACCATCTCACCTGGATGGTACAACCTCCACTAAAGTCTTAATCAAGTGGACAGATCTGCCACCTTTTGAGGCCACTTGGGAGGACTTGGATATGATGATAGACAGGTTTCCTTCCTTCCACCTTGAGGACAAGGTGGCTCTTTTGGCCCGGGGTAGTGCTGGAAATCAACATGACACGAGGGGCAAGCAAGGGCAACTGCTTACATACGCAAGGAGGGGCAAAAAGGGTATTGGCACACAAGGAAAAGGACAGCTGTGATATGGGGCGCCTCTGATTATTCTCCTGCACCTAGTACAATGAGGAGCGTGAGGATGAGAGTCCTTCTAGAAGTGGCAGTAGGGTTATGAATGAAAGGTGGTCTGATAGTAGTATAAATAGCGTGAGAAGAATAAGCTGACCAGAGAAGAATATTGAGTAATTTATTTTCTTGCTGTGGAGAGACTCTCACCTCTCGAAAGTGAGTAGAACCTTGTAATAGACCTGGAATTTTGCCATTTCCATAGCAATATATCAAAACATTCTGCCTCTCTATTATTCTGTCAATTTGATTTCCAGCACTTTGCTATTGTACAGCGTTGATTATATAAGATGACCTACAATCCTACATTGATACTACCTCAACTTTTTTCTAGATGCAACATTTGCCTTTTCGGTGAGTACATTAATCAAATGTTGCATCTCAAAAAAACAAAGGTAGTAGTAGAATCAAGAATGTGATAATAATGCTAGTTATTGATTCTATATGGATCTATAGAAATTGGGTAAAATTCTAACATAATGGAAAAAGTGCGTACATAGAAATTAGAATACTGTTAAAAAATTAGTTAAACGTTTCCAAACAGTAGCTATGAGCACAAATAAATTACTTTCCTAACATAACAAACAATATCAATATGATGCTTGATGTAAGTTGAGAGTTGGCACCTTTCCTACACCAATGCCACATATTGAAAAACATCGCATGTGCCTAGAAATAAAAAAGACTGACTCGAGGAGAAAAGGAAAATCAACTACCAAAAAACAAAATCAAATAGACCAATTAGATAACTTAGTAATTTCATCCTAATACCTTGACATCTCGCCTATATTCATCCTTAAACGTAAGATTTAATTTTTTTTCATTTTCACCCTAAAATTTTGGTGGAACTTTTGCTTACCCAATAATTAAAAAACGTTAACTTATACTACAAAATTAGCCACTTTATCCATACAAGATAATACAAGAACAATAATACTACTTAATTGCTCTTTAAGTAATGATGGTTATTTTTCTCAATTTATTATATATTAATAACACCTTAAGGCTTTAATAGCTATTCTTGTAATATCTACTTCCTTCATTCCATAAAAATTGCATCGCTCACATTTTGTGAAGTTTCATATTAATTGCGTGATTGCCTTATTCAATAATGGGTTCTCTCTATCTCTCCTATCACATGGGTCACTCTTTTTCATCTCTCTCCTATCACATAAACTCCTTGTTTTGCGTCCTCCCATATGATGCAATTATAATGGAACGGAGGAGTACACAAGTATTGAGAAAAATGAACCTTTATACAATAAGTCACTGGAGAGATTTTTCGCCTTTATATTTGCATATACAGCTGAAATGGTCTGAGTTTTTAATATATTAACACAACATTTGTTTAGTGAAGAAGGAAAATAAACTTTCACAAAATTTTGCGGCAAAAAGAAAATATTCAAAACAGAGAAAATAGGCCAAACGCTGCAGTACAAAGATGAATATTATTCGAAACAGTCGATGATGAAACCATAAAAAATTGCAAACACATCCTTAAAGTCAGCGACTCAGCGGTACCCATAAGCAAAAACAAACAAACCAACTGATAAATTAATAATTAATATACAAGAAAATTTCCCTCAAATACAAGAGACTCTGGGTCTTTCGCAGCCTTGACACCCTTTAATCAATGATACCAAAAAATTTCTATTCATAGCAGCACACCGGTAAACAAAGATTAGGGATTCCATCAGACTTGCATACATGACAGGAACCTTAGGAAATTATAAATTTTGTAACATTAAAAACATAATACTTCCTCCGTAACGAAATAAGTGCAACAAATGTCCTAGGCACGGACTCCTAGGGAAATTTTGTTAATTGTGTTTTAGGTGGTGTATTAGGGGAAAAGAAGGAGAGAGAAGATTACATAATCAAACACCACCTTCCTCACAGACCACCACACCAACCATCACAGACAACCACACCAACCACCACCTTCACCACGGACAACCGCTGACCACCAGACCAACCACCTTCGCCACAGCCAACCACCATCACCTCGTCACCACAACGTCGTCACCACCACACCAACCATCTTCACCACCGCCAATTCACCCCCAAACTCTCGAAAAAAATCCCAAAACCATAAATTTGAACCCCCAAACTAGAAAATCCACCGTTCTTATTATTCTTCGAACGGCTAATCGAACAACAAATAAGTGCAACAAATCGAACAACTCAAACCCAGAAAATCGACCACAACAACCACCCTCGAAAACAAACCTAACTTAATCGAACCCATAAACTCGACCCCAGAAAATCGAACCCCAAATTCGAAAACCCCAAATCGAAACCCCAAATTCGAACACCCCAAATTCGAAAACCCATATTCGAAAACCCCAAATCTGAAACCCACGAATTCAGATCTAAGAAAAAGACACAAACCCACGAATTCAAACGCAAACGAAGTAAGACTGAGAAACGGCGTTCGAGAGGCGGCGAGTAGGACTGAGAAACGAAGTAAGAGAGGAAGAAAAAGACCGAAGGAGGTTGAGAGGAGTGAGCGAGAGAGAAGAGAGAGGCGGCGGCGATTAGGACCGACAAACGAAGACCGAAGTGAAGAGAGGCGAAGGTTCGGGGGGAGTGAGAGAGGCGAAGGTTGGTGGTGGTGATGAAAACGAGATGGGTGGTGATGATGAGTGGGGGTGATGGTGACGTGTGGAATCATTAAGTTTAATGAATTTGTGTTTAAAATGTAATGAAAATTAGGATGTTATAATCAGATTATTATTTTCTTAAGGGCATTTTTGTAATTTTGTTGAAAGAAACTTACTAAAACAAGTAAGTTTCAACTTGTTGCATTTTTTTAGTTACATCCCAAAATGGCAAAGGTTGCACTTATTTCGTTACGGAGGAAGTATAAACATACATTTGTTCTGAAATCTAGAAAAGAAAAAACCATATTACTCTATAAGTTGGTCTTAACACCCTTTCTTTTCCTTAATTGCTCGTTTGGTTAGTGGTCATAAATGAAGGTAATGGTAATGTAATTTAGAGTAAATTTGTAAAGTTCTCATGTCAATAACCATGGTAATGAAACTTCATCACAAAACATGGGTTCTCCTTTATAAATTTCCATTACAAACCAATACCACATTCCCAAGTGGTAGTGGATAGTAATGAGATTTTAGGAAGAAAATAGATATTTTGGGATGAAGTAGCATTACCATGGGTAATGACATGGGATTTCCTCTACAAATTTGCACTATAATGTATTACCATTACCACCATTAATAACCTCTAACCAAACAGCCCATAAAATGTATTTTCATTATTTTAAAGTCACCAATGTATCAAATATACCAGCTAAGTGTGCATAACCAATGAAATCTCTGATCCCCAGCTACAGTACTGCTAGTACAAGTAAATACATTAACTATTGTTGATGGCCAGATTCTGTGCTTTTTTAAGGCAGTTTTGCCAATAAATAATAACTAGAGAATAAGGAAATGAATGCTGTTAAAAAAATGCACTACAGTTTCAAAAATGTCTGCCCATTCGATAACAGCAGAAGCGGGAACGAGGGCTGTAGTAGCCAGGCAGTGTATCTAAGCTACAGGTAGGCTTCAGAAGGTTAATAATATAACCGTAACCAAAGAAGCTTTCTTCTTAGAAAAGAACAAGTAGCAGCGTGAATAGAAAAGCAACAAGTAAGAATTAAAAACAAAATCAATAAAAGAAAGTCTTGTAACAATTAGCAAAATAAAAATTTCTACAGCAGCAAATTTGGTTGAGGAAAACAGATCTGTTTTCACAGCAGCACTCATAAAAGATATGGTACAGTGATATGATTTCTTATCTGATTTCAACTTAGGGGTTGTTTAGTCACTATTTTTGGGATCCAAGAAACAGAATCAATTACCAATTCCCTATCTTCTTGTTTGGTTCAACCCCTCGTCAATTCATTACCATTACTTCATGGTAATGGATTCCCCCAATTTGTTACCTTCCCCTCCCCCTCAAGTAACAAAATCTGTTACTTGGTGGTAATGGTTACCATTCATTTCCATTCCTTGGCTTAGAACCAAACACTCAACAAAGGTAATATTTTTGTTACCACTCCCCTCTTCTATTTGTGTCCATTCCCTTTCCATTCCATATCTTGAACCAAACGACCCCTTAATCAATTGGTAGCTAGTACTTCCTCCGTTTAGAAATAGTTGCACCATTTCTATATTGTCCACTATTCACATCTTACACTCAGATTGTCTTTGGTGATTTACATTTTAGGAAAAACATAGTCATGTGGGATTTTGTTAGATTCGTCTCAATGTATATTTTTTAAAAATTAACTTCTCATAATTTCTACTTATTGAGAATTAAAGATATTAATGGTTGAAATCCTGCATTGGCAAGCATGAAATTTAGAAATGGTACAACTACTTCTAAATGGAGGAAGTACTATGCTACAGTGTTGGGCAATGCAAACATTTCACAATTCTTGCAACGAAGAGAGTAACACTTTGCCATCAAATGCAACATGAAACAGGTCATAAAGAAATCAGAATATCTACGAGGAATACATCTATAACTGATTAAAACAGTAATTGTCATTAGGAAAGACTTTCTAAATGAAAGCAAACATGAGAGCAAGTCCAAAGCTTCATACCTCTCTTACCACATTCAGAGGCACAGATATTAAGATCACAAAGAGGAACACTCTTCACTATCATCTCAGTCTTTGCACCTGCGACACGTTCATCAGCAGTCTTTTCCACTGACGATTCACTGTTATCACCAATGCCACTACGTTTTAAAGAACCTTCCCCCAGCCGTGAAATCAATGTAGATCTCAGATATTCTTCAAGAAATAAGGGATCCTGCGAACTATCTATTGAGAAGTTTGTAGCAGAGTCAACAACTGTATCCTTCTCACTTTCTTTAATATTGTCCTTGATTCTAGGAATTGTCACATTGGCGTGGAGAGATCTACGGTCCAGAGAAATGGTCTCACAATCATCATCAGGAGATAAATTTGTATCACCAGATGGTGAACGAATGCCATTAGAAGTAAAATTATTTCCACGAACAAGTTCTGACGTGCTGGCATCAGGTTCACTGCATGCTTCGGATCCTAAGTTGTGTCCTTCCTCATTAGCAGAAGATCTATTGTGTGCATCACCATCTGCACTTTGGACATTTGAATCATACCCCAATCTGTTACCAGTTTCGAACTCATCTAATTGATGACTTGATGGAATAAAATCCAAATTAATATCAGAAATATTGTTTGTCAAATTCCATTTCTCTTCAGTTTCATTATGCTGCCTAGAAGAGTATAATAAACTGGGGTCCTCGATCAGAAAAGAACGAAGCTGAGCTGAATATCGTTCCCTTTTGCGATAAAGATATGTGCAACGAGCATTAGCCTCCAGTAATGCTCTCTGGGCTTTGCGATAAGCATTAAGAGCAAGTCTTTCTTCAGCTTCACATTTCCGCCTGAGCTCTTGTGCTTCTTCCAGCTCCTTATCATGTAATTCCTCGAGTTCAAACAGAGACTGTAAATCCACATCACCACTGCCAAAGCCTTGAGGCCTTCCCAGACGGAGTAAGAGACTATTGTTGTCAGGTGACACCTTCCAAAAAGAAAATCAAATTATGATCAGAGCAAAGCGAACTAAAAGAAATTTACAAGAAAAAGTCCCATAGAAGTTAATATTTTACTGGATCATACATCAAGACTCCCAAACTTGCTATTTAACACTTGTAGAGAGCGAGCCTGCAAGCTACCATCAGATACAGACTTCACTTTTTTGAGAGCAGATGCACCACCATAATGATCATTGACCTTAATTATATTGCTTTCATGTATATCTTGGTTAGGGGCGGATCTTGACGGCTGATTCTTAATCGAACCTGGATGCTTTGACATCTCAAATACAACATTAGAACCATTTGGTGAGAGGGAGAAAATTATTCTGGCTATAGATGTGAAAAGGAAAAAGAGAAAAAAAACATTTGACTCGTATATATTAATATACTTCCTCTGCTCTTTTATATTATCATTTTCACTTTTACACTCTTCACATTTACTTTGACCATCTTTTAATGTAAAACAAATAAAAATCATTTGGATCTTGTTAAAGTCGTCTCAATATGTACTTTCAAGTATCAACTTTTTATAATTTTTACTAAAACATAATCAAAGTTATTCATAGTAAAAGCTTTGCATTGGCAAGCGTGAAACACCAAATGATGCAATCATAATAAAACGAAGGACTCCAGATGATGCAATTATAATAGAACAGAGGAAGTATGTAGTTAAGACGTTATTGCATCAAATATCTAACAATATCAGCAATACTATAGTTGATAATGACGATCCTCTAGTCATACAGTATAAACTATAGGCTATAGAGCATCTGGTTCATAAACATAAACTTAGGATGTTCTTGCACCATTCACATAGACATCATAAACAGGGTGTCTTCTAGTTGAAGACATTCAGATCAATGAACCATCAATCAACTTACTGATCTCTCTAGAGGATCTGTAGGAGCAGCGTTCATCGACGATGCAGTTTGCTTTGGCGCAGAAATCCAGTCTGACAAGCTACAACTAACAGTCACGCCAGGAACTGCAAAGAGATCACAACAAAGTAAATCAAGACTCCCATAGCAACAACAAAATGAAACTTAAATAAACCAATTGGGGGGGGGACTAACCATCTGTTTTTAAGCGTTTCCTATCAGGCTCCTTTAGTTCAGTCTGTACATTGGCAGGCACAGATTTGCATTCCCTTGATGAGTCTTTTCCCTGACCCATGGTATTGGCCTCCCTACAAACCTCGGAGATATTTTCCTTATTTTGTTGCACTACTTTAAGCTTCAGTTCATTTTCACGAACGGCAATCTGCTGGCGTAGGTCTTCAAGTTTGCTACTGCTTGTCCCCAAGTTTTTGCTGCATCCAGGATCCTGGCTTGCTAAACTTTTTCCAGCTACAATGGGATTGTTCAACCGAGAATTCTGCTCAGCTAATGCAGACGCACCACTTTTGACACTGGATTCATGAATTTTCCCCATTGATGATACAAAAGTGCGATTCGAAGACACCTTCTGAGGCACTACCTTCCCTTCATTTTTCCTGCTTACATTCTTCCCTTTTACATGCGGCAAAGCAGGTGGTCTTCTTTTGCTGTTCAGCACAAGCGGAGGTCTATTACATGCAGAAGCTTTTTCTCTTCTTCTTTCTTCAACCTCACTACCACTATCATCATCATCTGAGAAACTAATAACTAAATTATCATTCACACCAGGAGCACGCCATCCGGGATTACTCGTCTTTAATAGAACCTGGTTCTTACTAAAGCCTTTACGATAAGGTGTTTGGGACTTAATATGAGAGGATCCGCCAGTAGTTGTTCCAGAGTTCAACTTTCCTAAAACAATTCATTTCTGTGAGATTTGTCTGGCATTACACCATTATGGTAACAAGTTACCCATAAAATAAACTTTAGGAACTGAAATTCCAGGTAGCATCAACCAATTTAGCGGCAATTTGAATCAGCATGGAAATATGTACGACCATTATACATGGTAGAATAACATCTTATACATATTATATTAGAGCCATGATTCACACGCGACCCTTCCCCCCCCCTCAACCTAAAAAGCAACCTACAAAGCTGAGGTGGGAAAGATGTGTAAATACAACAGTATCACAAACATTCCATCAGGTAACTTTAAATTTTCAATCATTGAGATATTTTAAATATTAGCATCTAGATGTAAATTAACACACTCCCTCTGTTTTATTTTATTGTTGTTCTACTTTGATTTCATATTAGCCAATGCACAACTTTGACCATAAAAATCTTTAATTATACATCAGCAAAAAGGAAAATTTGTCAAAAACTACCCTATAAAAACAAGTTTTTGTGAAAAACTACCTTATAAAATAAAAGATGCAAAAAACTACCTTTTAAAACAAAAATGTTGTAAGAAGCTATCTTTGACCGGATCCGACTGTCCACCGCCTTTTCCATCGTTGACCTTTTCTCTTTTTGTGTTATTTTCCTTCCTTTTTCGTCCACTTTCACCAACAATTCCGTTCTCCTTCGAGAAAATAGCATTAAATTGTGGTTGTTTGGTAAATTTCAGTGACAATGAAAGAGAAAAGCAGCACAAAAGAAAAGGTGAACGCCGGAAAAGGTGGTCAATAGCCCAAATTCGGTCAAAGGTAGCTTGTTACGACATTTTTTAGTTTTTTACAACTTTTTGTTAAAAGGTAGTTTTTCACAAAAACATGTTTTCATAAGGTAGTTTCTGACAAATTTTCCTAGTAAAAATTATAAAAGTTGATATTTTGGAATAACATTGCGACAAATCCAATAACATTTTACATAATAACATATGTTACTTTATATTAATAAAAGAATATGATCCAAGTGGAGTATGTGAATAGTGTAAAAGTCAAAGTGGAATAACTAAAAAAACAGAGGGAGAAATACATTATTGGACTAAATCAGCAAATATGTTACTATAATATCCTTACAAATTTCTTTTGGTTATGGAGCAGCAGAAAAAATGCCTTAAAACCAAGGGTCCAACAGAATCAGCCTTTTTGGGATTCTAGTTACTAGCACCTCCTAGCAGGAAATAAAGTAATAGTTTGTCCATAAGTACATCATCCATAAAGATAAACACAATACATGGAAGAAATTGATTACTCTCAAATTAAGAAAAATGAAAATGAAACTACAGCACTTCAAATCTTAGACTCTGACATGTGCAAAAGTACCATATATTAGCATGAGAAACCCTAGAAATATAACTTAACATATGCAAAATCCTTTGTAACATCAAAGCCCATAGAACGAGCTCCAAGGCATGAGGCCTTGAACAACATTTTCAACAAGCAATACAGATAAAGAGAACTACGAAAACATATACGTACTCCTGAATGCCACTAACTCTTCCATGTCTACTTGACTCCTAGGCAACTCCTAAAATGTAAATTGAGTCAATAGTAATAGAAGTACTAACTACAAAAGATAAAAGATGGTGTAGTGCAACACTTCAAAGAAAAGTTTTAGCTGTTAGCATTGAAGTTTCGACCAAGTTACTCATCCCAGAAAAAAAAGCAAGCAACTATGTCACACATTACCCACACCAAAGACTTTGGAGTTTGGAGGCTGTTTCCAACCATGGTAACTCAAGCATTTTGTCTAATTAAAGTAAATCAAAAGAAATATTGCCTTTAGTTTGCTAATCCATGCATATCACCATTGCAAGAGAAGAAAACTGACACATACAACTGCAAAATGTACTTAATGAGAGGACAATCTATAAGGCCTTTCAACAATTAGGCCACCCAGAGTTAAATTTGGTTTACACATGACCACAAAATGTCATTTAGACAGTTATCTGGAAGTTCATGTTAAAGGCAGAAGAACCCACCAGATATGAAATTTTGGAGCATAACAGGCAAAGCTTACCTGAGTACACACCCTGCAAAGATGTTCTCACTGGTGATGGTGCATTTGGAACAGAGCTGGATGGAAGTGGTGCAGCTGAGCCTGTCAAAAATGCCTGAAAGACCAGACTTTGTCAATAGTATTTTAATGCAGTATTGCATGATTGCATCTGTTAGAAAATGACACTAGAAGAAAAATATTCTGGATAATGTGATGAGATATTTCTCATGGAAAGTGGAATGCTAGCTCTAATAGTTACTTATTTGCTACTATCAAATTGTTAATGTGTCCATGAAACAAGTGTAATTAAAGATTTTCATAGATTATTAAGTAATGACATGGTTACTTTTCTCCCAATGAAGTCATTAACTTGGTTAATAAGCTAGTATTAAATTCGCCAAGTTCACTCATATCAAACTTTTGATGGGTGGTGTCCAAAATTTGAGTTGATGGACCCAATTACTTTGCTTGCCAACCCACATTAGCTACAATCCTACACCCTCTGAACCAAATTAATTGCCACAGATTCCTTTTAGGGTTGTCCCAATATATTTGCCACATACCTTTTTGGGCAAGTCTACAACAGGGCCCTACACCTACCCACCCACTTCTTTCTTTCTACTTCTTTCACTTTCCTAAAAAATTGTGCCCAAGTAGTTTATGGCAATTAACTTACGACGGTATAATTATTCTACAACTTAAGCCCACTAATTAAACATATTTCGGGATAGGATCAAACTAGTCAGCAAAAGTAAATGAAAAAGAAGCCTTCAACTAACATCAATGCACAACAGTAAGTAATGCGGCAAGTGAGGAGTAGTGGTCTGCTTTCCACCTAAGACCCGTCGCCTACTTCCTCCCTCTTCTGTTGGACAATCTTATTATCTTTGTAAATCGGGAAAAAAAGAAATTAATGAAGGAAGCACAACGTTAAGTGCTTGAAATGAACTAAAAATCAATGATATGCAATGACCCTTCTACTCTGTCAATATGCTGCAGAGCTGCTACAATTGCTTCAACGGGAGCGCTGAAGGTAGGTAATCCATGGCTAAATAAAAAAAATCTATGGACCATAAAACGTCTCTCAAGAGCAATACCAATAAGTGAAGCAAAGAGGTATAAGTTTAGGATAAGTAGGAAATTAAGAAAGAATCTTTTTATACCAAAAGAATACTCGTTCCGATTAAGGAAAGGTACATAATCACTTCAAAAAGAGACAGACAATTAGACTATTCCAAGCGAGTTAAATAACCTTTGCCCCTTACCCTTATGAGTAAATTGGGTGCCCTACCCACTTTATATATCTTATTCACTTTGTTATATCACATTTTCTGGAACTTGAGTACCAAAGTCTGCCCGTCTGTAGCTAATGAGGCTTTTCTCTCTTCTTTTACTTTTTTGAGTATCACACTAAAAGCATGCCATTTAAAACCACAAACAGAAAACGGATTTGAGCACATCCAACGACTCTCTAACGTAACATCATTATCCGTCATAATCTTAACAGAAGTTTCCCCCTATTAAGGAGTCCTTTCCCTTTCAGCAGAAAACTAATACTAAGCCGCCTTTCTTGCTTATAACTTGCATTCAAGGATGACAACTGATAATTAAGCAACACCCTTAACACCACTCTAAGGTGGGCGATATAGGACAACCCACAACATATTCGTTGGATCTCGTAATGCTCGTGGCCGTGGATGCCACTAATTTCAACACGCATATTAGAACAATCATATAATTCAAGTCCAAGTACAGCATAAACTTATTTCATAACACTCAATCAATCCCACTCCATCTCTCCAAACCCTGACGCCAAACCAAAACCCTAGACCTCTTCCCCAAATTGACAAGTACATCATCAACATTATAAACATAAAAATAACAACTCAATTAGCGGCCGAAAAACAATTTTACACAGTTAGATGCATAAAAATCAGAAGAAACAAAAAAATCAACAGCAGAAAAAAACGATAAAAAAAAAAAAGCACACACAAGCAAATGAAGTTTCAACCTAGACAATGGAACAACGTTGAATTTCAAGTACACAAAATCAGGAGAAATCAGATGAAATGAAATAAAAAGAAAAAAATCAATAGAAAGGGGGAGAAAAAAGGGTAGTGATTTTTCGAGGAGAGAGTGTACATCGTCGTCAGATGAAGTGAGCTCTCCTTCTTCTCTGACCTTTGAAGGGTTTAGATTATGGGTTCGAGGTGCTGATAATGTTGAAGCAGACGCCATAGATTTTTGTTTGAGCTCATCTTTTGCTTGCATTGTTTGACTCCTCTTTCTCTTTCTCTCTCTCTCCAAATTATGTGATGTGGGTGGGATATGGCGGTACTCGGCTGAAGAGATGTGAAAAGTGAAAACTCAAAAAGGGGGAACGCCAAAGCGAATACTAATAATCGAGAGAGTGTAGTCTTTTTGAGGTGTGTTATATATTTTTTTCGACTTTTTCACCATATACCCCCGATAAATTTTTTTTTTCAGACCGTATACCCTTTCAACTTTCCAAATTCATCATATACCCCTCACGTTTGAAAAAAAATACATCCACTTACCCTAATGACTAACCGCGTTAAACTCCGTTAGTCATTAACCCTTAATCCCCCATCTAACCTCATTAACTAACCTAAATCTACCCCTAATCCTAACCCAAACCCTAACCCTAATACCCTAACCCTAACACCTAACACCCCCCACCCCCCCCCCCCCCCACCACCCCCTTACCCCACCCCACCCCAGCCCCCCACTACATCACCACCACCCCCCCCGCCCCCCCCCTCCCTACTGGCCGCGCAACCCCCTCCCCCGCCCGCATCGCACCGGCGCACCACCCACCCCTCCCTCCCCCTTCCCCCTTCCCCCGCAACCCGTAACCCCCTCCCCACCACCGATTCTTCGCAGGCCCCCACTACACCACCACCGGCCCCCCCCCCCCTCCCCTTCCCTCGCCGCCGCAACCCCCCCGCCCGCATCACACCGGCGCACCACCGGCGCTCCACTTTGAATTTCGAAATTAAACCCGGATTTTCGAAACACCCCCTCCCCACCACCGATTCTTCACAAATAAACAAAACCCGCATTTTCGAATTTTGTTTAGGGGTTCGGGGGAAGGGGACGGGGGTTCAAATGGGAAGGGGAGGGGGTTAGCGACTGCACTGGGGAAGGGGAGTGGGGTTCGCGGGGGAGGGGAGGGAGGGGGTTCGCGGGGAAGGGGAGTGGGGTTCGCGTCTGCAATTGGGGAGGGGAGAGGGAGGGGGTCGGCGGGGAAGAGGAGAGGGTCGGCGGGGGAAGGGGGGCGGTGGTGGTGGGGGGGGGTGGTGGTGAGGGGGTGATGTGGCAAGAGGGGTAGGGGTGGGAGAGGGGTGGTTAGGGTTAGGGTTAGGTTTAGTGTATTAGATTAGGGTTAAGGTTAGGATTAGGTTTTGATTTAGGTTAGTTAATTAGGGTTAGGGTAGGATTAGGGCCTAATGACTAACTAAGTCTAACACCGTTAGTCATAAGGGCATGTCGATGTATTTTTTGAAACGTGAGGGGTATATTGTGAATTTGGAAACTTGCGAGGGTATACGGTGCAAAAAAAAAATTAGTCAGGGGTATATGGTGAAAAAACCGTATTTTTTTTTTATAAAGGTAAGGAGACCCTCCGCGAACAAGGGAAGCTTCAACCTTATCGTTTACAAGAATAGAATGAAGAGTAGAGTGAGTACAATGATCTATATTAAATTGAGAATCAATTTAAAGAGAAATATAGGGAAATATTAAGCTAGTTTTTACTCTAATGATTATCTAATGATTAGTTTGTCCTTTTCAGTGAGTCATCATATGTATTGTGCTGATGTCACTTGTCCTTTATTCCTTTCTCTGATTATTGTACACTGCCATGACAGTGAGTAGCTGTTATTCTTATTTGTCTTCTAGTATTGTTGTAGCTATATCTAGAGTAAGAAGGGCCTGTAAGAAGGTAGAGCAATTAATCACAAATTATCTCCATTTCTCTTTCCCTAATCTCTCTCTCAATTCTTCTTGGTTCATGCTGTGTACTGAGAATTTTGGTCTTTATGGTATCAGAGCTGGACACAGCCACTGAATCACTGAAGAAGAAAATCTTAAAATTTCAGCCAAGTTGCTGAAGCTGAAATAATCAGCATCCTTCTTGAACAAAAAAAAAAAGTAAAAGTTCTAACCTTTCTCTCTCTTCTATTCCTTCTTCATTCTCTCTTCTTTTCTCTCATCTTCTTAACTATGGCAAAACTCACGTTTGCTGATATGCAAAGCCCTTTATTTCTTCACCCATCTGATGGAACCACATCCATTCAGATAGAAAAACTGCAAGGACCAGAGGATTACAGATCCTGGCATAGGTAGATGGAAATCATCCTCACATCCAAGAAAAAACTTGGCTTTGTGAGTGGAACAGTTGCAAGATCAACTGAAGATGCAACCATGGGAGAACAATGGGACTCATGCAACAATATGGTAATTGCTTGGCTTCATGCAAATCTGAGTACTAGCATAAAGAAATCTGTTTTGTTTTTCACTACTGCTGCTGATGTGTGGAAACACCTAGAAACTAGATTTGCCTTGAGTAATGGATCAAGGAAATATAAACTGAACAAAGATTTATATAGCCTAAAACAAAACTCATCTTCAGTATATGATTATTTCACTGCCTTGAATGTGATATGGGAAGAGTTGGACTCTATGAACATGTTGCCTACCATAGTCACTATGACAAATGAAGTAAAAGTTTCTTTAACTGCTGTTGAAAAACAAAAGGGAGAATCCAAGCTTTTCCAATTTTTGAATGGATTGGATGAAGCCTATGGACCCATGAGAAGCCAGCTACTCATGATGAATCCCTTGCCTTATGTTGAAACTGCTAGTTCAGTCATTCAACAGGAAGAATCTCAAAGG
The DNA here is from genome assembly GCA_947648045.1 of Beta corolliflora. NCBI lineage: Eukaryota > Viridiplantae > Streptophyta > Magnoliopsida > Caryophyllales > Amaranthaceae > Beta > Beta corolliflora. The sequence continues at coordinate 60,964 of CANSZD010002508.1, read as the reverse complement.
CAATTGCTGAGTACACCTAAACATGAGATAGAGGTGTCTGCCATGTTTAGCAAAGGGTACTCAGGTTATGACAAAGCTGTGGTGTGCAAGGAGTGTGGAGGAAAAGGTCACTACAGTGACAAGTGTTGGTATGTGGTGGGATTTCCTAAAGGTCATCCTAATTTTGGGAAAACAAACATCAAACCTGGTCCTGTGAACCAACCTTGGTCAAAATGCAACAAAAATAAACCCCGGTGGCGTACCTAGATCCACAGGAAGCTCACAGAACAGCTCCTATAATGCTGTTGTGTTCTCTCCACAGCATCTGGAGCAGCTGATGAAAATGATACCAGGCTTGTCAAATCAATCAAGCAAGGCCTCTGAGACTGATGATAAACTGGATAGCCACTTCTCAGGCATGATTTCATGCCACAATGCCATGGATAATGAACAAGAGTGGATCGTAGATTCTGGAGCTTCAGATCATATGACTCCACATCTTGACAAACTGATCAAGGCTAATCCAAAGTGACTAATCTTTCTCCCATCAAACTTCCAACCGGTGATACCGTAGTTATCACACATGTGGGGGATGTTCAAGTCACACAAGCCCCGACATTGCAAAAGGTTTTGTGTGTGCCTAACTTCCAAAGATAGCCTACCGTCTCCGTTCAAAAACTTGTGAGAGATTGTCACTGTGAAGTGCAATTCTTTCCTAAATTACGTGTGATCATTGATGTTGAATCTAAGCAACTCAAAGGAGTTGGCAATGCTAGAAAAAGGCTTATACTACCTTGTTCACACCACTTGTGATCCCAGAGTGAACTGTGAGAAACCTGGTATCCTAAAAAATCCCTCACCAAGTTGTTTTCACTCAACTGGTACTGTAACCTCACCAAAACCTAAACCTGACCCATTCACCATCTGGCATTACAGGCTAGGTCATGCTTCCCTGCCTAGATTACAACTGATTGACTGTGTTAAACCTCACATAAAAGCCAACCCACCCCTCTGCATAACCTACCCTTTATCCAAATTTACCAAACTTCCCTTTAAACCCAGTGATTCACATGCATCCTCCCCCTTTGATCTCATCCACATTGACATATGGGGCCCCTATAAAGAATGCACAAGAGGAAAGTACAGGTACTTCCTAACCATAGTTGATGATTTCAGTAGATTAACTTGGGTATATCTCCTATAATACAAATATGAATCCCTGGAAACTTTGGTTGTTTTTAAGCAATATGTTGAAACTCATTTTCAGAAAAAAAAAATCAAGTTCTTAAGGTCTGACAATGCCTTGGAATTTGATGATGAACCTTGCAAAAAATTCTTTGCTACTCATGGCATGATACATCAGACCTCTTGTGTCAAAAGACCCCAACAAAATGCCAGAGCAGAAAGAAAGCATAGGCATATACTGGAGATTGCTAGAGCTATGAGATTTCAGGCAGGCTTGCATCTCAAGTACTGGGGAGATTGTGTGATGAGTGTTGCACATGTTATTAATAGGCTCCCTACACCTATTCTGAACAACAAAACACCCTATGAATGTTTACACAACAAACCTCCCAACTACAATCACCTAAGAGTGTTGGGTTGCTTGGCTTTTGCAAGCAATCCTAGTACCACATCTGACAAATTTCAAGCTAGGGGTGTACCTTGTGTGTTCCTAGGGTACCCACCCACTCAGAAAGGTTACAAACTTTTGAACCTATTAACCATGCTACAGTTTATTTTTCGAGATGTGACATTCCGTGAACACATCTTCCCTTTCACACCCAACTCCACCACTTCTTATATGCAGCCCCTCCCAATTCCTAACCCTCAAATCACTACAGGCTCACACATAGATGATATGTTCTTACAATACCCTGGTGATGATGATGCTGTAAACAATAGCCTCCCTCCTAACACTTCTGAAACCTTTGAACCACCCCCATCCCCTCAAAGACATTCTGTCTCACCTTCACCACATGCTTCACATACTGCTCACACCTCACCTATACAAGCTCCCCCACCTCCTAAGAGGTCTGCCAGAACACATGTTCCCACCACTCAACTAAGAGACTATGTCACTCAAATACCCTAACCTAGATCCCATAAAAACCACCCCTATATCCAACCAAGCATGTGTTGCTGTAACACATGAATTTTACTGCTTCATGACCACTATCTCACACGCACACTGTTGAACCAAAAACATTCAAGGATGCAGTGCAGCATTATGACTGGGTAGCTTCAATGAATGTTGAACTAGAAGCTTTGGAGTTGAATGATACATGGGAAGTGGTAGATTTACCTCCTGGCAAAACAGCCATAGGTAACAAATGGTTGTACAAAACAAAATATCACCCTAATGGAGCTGTGGAGAGGTTGAAATCTAGACTAGTGATTCTAGGCTGCAAACAGAAGTATGGGGAGGATTATTCTGAGACCTTTGCCCCTGTGGCAAAGATGACAAATGTAAGAGCCTTATTGGTTGTGGCTGCAATGAAGAATTTGCTTACATACCAAATGGATGTAACCAATGCCTTCTTGCATGGTGACTTGTTTGAGCATGTGTATATGAAACTTCCCCAAGGTTACACACACTTGGGAAGTAGGATTGCAATTGGTCATCAACCCTCAACTGATGCTAAGAAAGTGTGCAAGTTAAAAAAGTCCTTATATGGACTGAAACAAGCACCTAGACAGTGGTTCTCCAAGCTGTCATGCACCCTCATTTCTTTTGGATTTGTGCAATCTAAGGCTAACTATAGTTTGTTTACACAACATCATAGCAGCATCATCACTTTGGTCCTGATCTATGTAGATGATCTGCTAATTTGTGGCAACAATGAACACAACATTCAACACTTGAAAGACATGCTGAGTACTAGCTTTCACATGAAAGACTTAGGCATTCTTAGGTATTTTTTGGGGTTGGAGATTAATAGAAACTCAGATGGGTTCTTTATCTCACAGAAAAAGTATGTGGTTGATTTATTGAAAGAATTCAACATGACCAATGTGAAGCCATTACAGCTGCCTATGGATAGCCATTTGAAACTTACTGCTAATCAGGGTGATGTGCTACCTAATCCTAGTATCTATCAAAGGTTGATAGGCAAGCTCATTTACTTAACAATCACAAGACCTGATATCTCTTTCACTGTTCAGTTGCTCAGTCAATATATGCACCAACCACACACATCTCATATGCAAGCAGCCAAGAGGCTACTTAGGTACTTGGCTGGTACCACATCTCAGGGCATTCTTTTGGCCTCATCTTCAGCAGCCCACCACAAAGATATTGTGACAAAGGACGGACTAGTTGTCCCACCTCTAGAAGGTCAACCTCTGGCTTCTGTGTGCTACTAGGCATTTCTCCTATTTCATGGAAAGCTAAGAAACAAAGTGTGGTTGCTAGATTCACAGCTGAGGCAGAATACAGGGCCATGGCTCTCACATGCTGTGAAGTCACATGGTTATCTACTCTCCTAAAGGACCTTGGCCTCTCTCACCTTCCACCTACTGTCATCAGATGTGATAATCAGGTAGCACTATCTATCAAGGCCAACCCAAATCCTACATGAACGTACTAAGCATGTGGAAGTTGACCAATACTTCATCGGGGACAAGATTCACTCGGGTTCTATCACTGCTGAGCATGTTAATTCAGGGGAGCAAGTTGCTGATGTCCTGACCAAGATCCTACCAGTCAAACAACATCAACACTTGTTATCAAAGCTTGGAGTTGCACCTAAGTTTCACCCACAAGCTTGAGGGGGAGTAAAGAGAAATATAGGGAAATATTAAGCTACTTTTTACTCTAATGATTATCTAATGATTAGTTTGTCCATTTCAGTGAGTCACCATATGTACTGTGCTGATGTCACTTGTCCTTTATTCCTTTCTCTGATTATTGTACACTGCCATGACAGTGAGTAGCTGTTATTCTTATTTGTCTTCTAGTGTTGCTGTAGCTATATCTAGAGTAAGAAGGGTCTGTAAGAAGGTAGAGCAATTAATCACAAATTATCTCCATTTCTCTTTCCGTAATCTCTCTCTCAATTCTTCTTGGTTCATGCTGTGTACTGAGAATTTTGCTCTTTACAATTAAATGGCCAACATTGGTGATCCAATCTGCTGCTTTATTTGCTTCCCGGTAGATATGACGAATATCCCACGAAATGAAAGAGCGAAGTAGAGCTTGAATAGCCTGAATAATATGAGCAATCTGCCAAGGAGGAGACCAGATACCTTTTACTGAGTTGATGATCATAAGATTATCGCCTTCTATTTGGAGGTGGCGAATGTTGTTCTGGATATTCCTTGTTGAAGAGCGGTAGCTTCGGCAATGAAGACAGAAGAAGAACCAAGGTTGAAAGCTGCAGCTTTGCGAAGATGCCCATCAGAATCCCTAATTATATTACCTGCTGCAGCGGAAGTACCACGAACCGAGCCGTCGAAGTTGAGTTTGAAGCAGGGGGTGGGAGGTGGCTCCCAAGCAACGAGGATGGAAGAAGGATACACCGGATTGGAATGAGGAAGAGAGGAGTGAGAAAACGGGGAGCCAGAGGAGATGCGGATGTCAACTGCATTCCTAAGACTCCATTCTGAAAATAAAAATTTTGCTTTATGTAGAATCCTGTAAACCTTGAGAGAAGCATTATGAAAGATAATAGAATTTCTTTTTTTCCAGATACTCCAAATAAGGAAGACGAATTTGATAGTGCAAGATCTATCATGTCTGATTTTAGAAAAAGCATTTAAAAGTAGTTTGGTGTAATGTGTGGGGGTATCCAATCCTGAAGTTCTTGAAGCTGCCAAAGGGGAATGAGATGACTGCATTCCCCAAAGAGATGATCTAAAGACTCCTCGTGAGTGTTACAAATACCACAGTGATTGAAAGGAATTATGTTGCGTTTAGTAAGAATAGTTGTAACCCCAAGACTGTTGTGGCAAATTTACCACATGAAAATTTTAAGTTTGGGCGGAATATCAAGTTTCCAGATCAAACGGTGGGGCCATTTTTCGAGATTTGAAGTGAGATTATGTGCTAACCATTTAGCTGATTTGACTGTAAATAAGCCTGAAGAACTAGGACCCCAAATAGGCTCATCCGGGAGGGGGTGGAACGGGATGGGGATGCCTTTGATGCAATTAATAATGGGGTCGTAGTAAAAGTTTAAGCTTATCAATGTCCCAAGATCTATTGGGCGAATGAATTCCCTTAGATGAAGATTAGGATCAACCTGATTATGCGTTAATTTTAGTTTTTCCATTAGATTTTCATCAGAAAACCAGTTGGAAGCCAAAAAAGATTTTGTGAGCCATCACCTATTTTCCACATAATACCTTTTTGTAGAAGAGATCTTTGAAGCAATATTTTTTTCCAAATGGGGGAATCTTGAGGTTTGGGTTTATAATTAAAGAAATATATTTTTGTAATCAATTTCACCTAAAAATTAGTAGGTTCCGTAAGTATTTTTCAACCTAAATTTGCTATAAAAGCTTTATTCATAGGTAATGTTTTTCTAAGGCCAAGGCCACCCTGCAATTTAAGAGTGCAAATTCTATCTCACGCAATAAGAGGAGTTGCATTTTTCTCTTTATTTTATCGCCGAAATTTCCTGTGAAGGGTATCAATGGATTTAGCTAAATCTGTAGGGAGCATGGTGGAGGCACAAGTATAAACGGTAGGGCTTCAAGATTACTCTGAATAAGGGTGAGTCTGCCAACTTTGAAAAGGAAACAGATTCCCAAAGATTAATCCTTTGATCAGTCTTTTGAACAATATGAGCGAGGTCAGCCTTAGAAGGATGATGGGAACTAAAGAAAATTCCCAGGTACCTCCCGAGATAGGAATTGGGCAACATATTGAAATGACTAGCTAAAGCTGTTCTTCGATTGGGGGAGACCTTTTTAGAGAAAATAATAGATGATTTATAAAAATTCACTAGTTGACAGGACAGGCCACATAAGTCATCAAGGACATGTTTTAAATTTCTACATGCTGAGTTAGTTGCTTTGCAGAATAGAAGGTTGTCATCAGCAAACATAAGACAAGGTATGTTGGCAGTTCTAGGGTGCAACTTAAAATCGATACCTGAGTCCCGAGATTAGCTTTGAAGAGTTAATTTACGGATAAAAACTTCCATGCAAATAATAAAAAGATAAGGTGATAGGGGGTCACCTTGTCGCAGTCCCCTAGAGGGTCGAAACCAAGAAGAAGGTTGGCCATTTACTTTGATTGAATAGGAAACATTGGTAACACATTCCTTGATCCATAGGATCCAAGTGGGTGGGAATCCAAGAGCCCGGAGAGTTTGCCAAAGAAAGTCCCACTCAATCCTGGCCATACGCTTTTTCCATATCTAATTTCGGAGCACACCAACCTCGTTTTGTTTTGAGATTTTTGAAAGGTATTAAGAGCCTCTCGGGCAATCAAAAGATTGTCATGAATAGAGCGATCTTGAGTAAAAGCATTTTGAAGGGGACTAATTCCCCGTTATAGAATAGGACGGAGGCGGTTAACTAAGATTTTCAAAATTGCTTTGTAAATAGTGTTAATTAAACTAATTGGCCTGAAATGATCAGGGGATTCGGGAGCCTCTTTTTTTGGGAATGAGGGTTATCAAAGTGTGGTTCAAGGAAGGAGGTAATTTACCATGATAGAAGAAACTTTGTACGACAGTAACCAATTCTTTTTCAATGATGGGCCAATAAGCCTGATAAAATTTCCCCCAAATCCATCAGATCCAGGGGCTTTAAGCGGGTTGATATCAAAGAAAGTATCTATTATTTCCTTTGAGGTGACAATAGCAAGTAAGGAGTTTTCATCAGATGGTGAGACAATAGGATGGAGAAAACTCAAATCAATTTCCCTGTTCATAGAGTGAGCGGTGTGAAATCGACTCTCGAAGGAGTCGAGAAGCAATCGAGTTATATCGTCATGGGAATCAACCCATTGGCCTAATTCATTTTTTAGTCTAAAAATAGTCATGGTAGCCATAGATTTTTTCATTCTATTATGATAGAATCTAGAGTTACGATCCCCTCGAGTTAACCATGTTTTTCTTGAAGTTGTCCCCCACACTCTATGATTAAAGAGAAGGAGCTTCTCCCTTTGGATAAGCAACCGATTGATATGCTTAATTAAAATGGCATTAAAAGGTTGGTGCCACAGTTTGAGAATTCCTTTATTTTTTCATCATTTGCAACAAGTTTATTGGTCATATGTCTATAGTTGGTCTTAGCCCAAACTTTAAGATCTGATTTAATACGGATGAGTTTCTGTTGAATGCGAAAGAACCGAGAGCCTGTAATAGGAATATTCCAGTTCTTTTTAACAATAGAGTGTGAATGCTTGTCTAATGTCCAAAAGTTTTGAAACCGGAATGGAGGTGGCCGATTAAATTCTCCGTCATTGGAGGAAAAAATTATTGGAGCATGATATGATATCTTAAAATTACCATAAAAAATGGTGCTTTTGTTAAAATCGTCATAGAAAGAATTGTGGCTAATAGCCCTATCAATTCGTTCGAAAATGAGATTGTTATTGTGTATTCCTCTCCAAGAGTAAGCCTGTTGGAGGCACGGGATGTCAATGGCGTTCGAATTACTCAGAAGAGAAGGTAATAGCTCAAGTTGACTTGATTTTAATGGACACCCCCCAATTTATCTTGAGGAGATAACATTTCATTAAAATCCCCAAGCAAGAGCCAAGGGAAGGAAAGTGTAGTAATGTAATTATTCAAATAAGTCCAAAATGCATCCTTTTCGATATATTTAGCTGGGCAATTATGTGCCCAAAATTGAATACATTCTATTGTTTGGTTTGTAAAGTACGTCTAGATGAACCAATCCGCCATGCAAATAGTGATTTTGTAATGTAATATTGGAGTTATTCCAACACACCCACATTCCTCCAACATGGTTAATCGGGTCAATAACTAATTTATTGTGGAAGTGAAGCGCTTTAAGAATCCGATGGCTATTATTAATATTAGTTAATGTTTCAATGATGAAGATAATATCCGGTTTATATTTGTTCTTGAGGTAGATTAGCTCACTCAAAGCTCGGGGTTTTTTTCCCCCTTGGATATCCCAGCACAAAATCTTCATAAAATAAATAGTTTGGTGAAATAGGGTCGTTTGATAGGTTCATTATAAACCAAGCCATAAACGCCACAAACGAAAGTAGGCCAAGAATATGGCCTCATTACCTTTCTTCTTCTCCTTGGATCATTTGAAAGATGAAAAAAGGGGCCCGCCATAGAAAGAGAACGGGTCGTGGGGTGTATAATCACCCCAAGGCAAAAAGCGAGTGTCAAGCACTCTTGGTTCAATATGGCCGAAAGATCATGGTCATTTAAATGAAGAAACAAATGGACTAAAAGTCCATTAGTACTGCACCCCAACACCGATCGTTCATACGCGAGTGGAAAAACACCCGGTTCCGTAAGGTCGTGAAAACCCATTCCAAAGGAGTAATCAAAGTGATATTCCAGGACGTAGGTTGAACCTTCTTCTTATAATTTACCCTGAAAAAAAGGAACAAACCATTAGGGGGTGGAAAAACACCCCTGTTCTGCGAATGGCAAAGCATTCGATTCCATAAGGTTTTGAAAACCTAGTCCATTAAAGAAATAAGATATTTCTTTAGTCTTAACACAATCTGAAGCATGCGATGAGAAAGATAAAGAATATCATTGCCATATGAGAGATGGTTCCCTCGATTGTTTTCTTGACAATTGCCTCCGAAATACTTAATAGCAATAAGTATATATTGAAAATTAAGAACGATAACATTATACGTAAGAAGTTGACAAAGGAGAACCCGTTCCATCAATAAATTTGAAATACAACCTTCTACACCAAAGAAAATTCATGAAAATATTACAATAGTAATTAAGATAGTTCGAAATAGGATAGGAGCAGGGAGGAGCAACGTTAATAAGACATAGTTTTGGTCTTAGATGATGAGAAATGTATTCTAAAAAGTATAAAAGGACAACCTTAGAAGTTCTGTGTTAACAAGATAAAAACCTTAAAACTTATCTTGTGGGTAGTAGAAAAAGCATCTAAGATAATTTTGCATCTTGCTAATTGGACTATCTCATAACACCAGGAGATAATGTAGAGGTACAGTAGCTGCCGTCCTAACTCACGTAAAGGCAAATACTCCGTAAAAAATAACCAAATTCCACCGTGATGATGTAGAGAGAGAAGATTAATAACGAGAATAATATTTTCTTTAGAAGAATCATGGAGGACAAAGAGCATAATATAAGTTATAGAGCCAAAAAGTAGTTAAAAGCTAATAGCTACAAATAATAAAACCTGAGAATTTATGGAACTGTAGGTGAAACACAATATAGACCTTCCATAGGGAATAAGCCTCTTCCGATGGGGACTTAGAGATAAGCACCAATGAGAGAAAAACATATCATAAGCATACACCGATAGTAATCAGCAAGTAATTCCATAATTGCAAGAAGTATAAGAAGACTTTAGCTATCTTGAGGTTCAATTAAAGAGGACATATTATAGTACAAACCAAGGGAACACCACAAGTAGACAGGTAAAGAGGAAAGAGATAAATCTCTAGTACCATTTGCCTTAAGCATTTTAAAACCACAAAGGGGGGCCGTAATTGTTGAAATCACGAATGAGATAAGAGTCAAAACAAAATGAAGCAGAATCATATAATCTAATATAAGTAATCGTGATAAAAAAATTCTTATTTTTTGAAGATAAGAGCATCTTAGCAAAGAAGATGCAAATAGCCAGAACTGTAATAAACATAGCAACTATAATATGAGTAATTGACAGCGTCCCAAAGAAGCTACACGGCAGATCCGTAGCAGAATTCCATAAATTACTTGAAATCAAACAAAAAAAAAGATATTCAATTATAACCATGAGCAATTAGATTCCAAAGAAAGAAGTAGGAAACTTACCTGGATGAAGGCATAGAGGTGGTGGCCCTGAAGCTCTGCCGACATCGAACTTCCCGCTTTCCCAAGATCTAAGTGATGTGCTGCCAAAAAATAATTTCCTTCAATAACATCTGAGTAGGTGTGTCGAGTTCTACCATAAGCTCGTACATGGATAGATCTGTATTGGAGAGGAAGGAGATTCCTTTTTGAATTCTTGTTGTTAGTCAGTATTGAAAAGCCACAATTTGTATAAACGCCGATGAACAATACTAGTCGGCGGGGAAGCAGAAAAAGTCCCAAGTAGAGGGTTTGAATCAGATTCGATTCTATTACATAATAGTCAAGGTGAAGATCTAAAAGGAGGCATAACAGATTGGTTCCAAAAACCCAAAAAATTGAGTTAGAGGAAAGCAAATAATGGCAATTTGGTGTTCTATTACAAAAAGAAATGAGCTGGAAGATGGAGAATTCATGGAGGGGGAGGTGAATCAGGGAGGTCTTGGTCTCGAGGCTTCTTCGGCTTCGAGGGTCTTTGGCATCTCATGGTTCTTTCTCTCTCTTAAGAGTTTCTCTCTTATCTTTTTGGAGTGCTTTGAGGTGTGCTATATACAACACACAAAAAAGACTAAATACAAAAAAAAAATGAAAAGACTAACCTATCCTTTGAAATTTAACCTCAACAACGAAAACGTAATAGTCATCCTTGCGCATTGCCAACAACCAAAACATAGCTCCACCTCCTCGCGCGACGCCGACGACCAGCCGTTATCCTGGCGCGACGCCAACGACCATCCAATGTACCCCGTTGCCCAATTCTCACGAGTCACGACCCCCACCATCCCGGCCGCCCGCAGCCTCACGATCCCCCACCTTTCCCGTCGCCCAACTTCTCACGACCCCCACCCTCCCCCGTCGTCCCGCCGCTCACGACCCCCACCCTCCCCGTCGTCCCGCAGCCTCCACGACCCCCACCCTCCCCGTCGTCCCGCAGCCTCACGATCCCCCACCCTCCGTGTCGCCTGCCGCTCACGACCCCCGCCCCTCTCCCGTCGCTTGTCGCTCATGACCTCGACCCTCCCTCGTCGGTCCACGTAGATGATCCATAATTTCTTTAATCTACAAATGCATCTAAAAATACGGCTCATGGCTATGAAGCTTCTTTTTTTAGAAAAAATAGTCAATTTCCACTTGTATCGAGTACTAATCACTACTTGGTGTTGGCTTACATTTATGCTGGTTGTATATTAATGGATGTCTTCTGGTAGTGTGAGATAGAATACCTCGTATACAATATTGATTTTCTATGGTGTGAATTCCATTATTTCTTCTTTTCTTCATCTTTTATGAACTTTTATATTATTTTTTCATAAATTTTATTATTTTTATGAAATTTCTTTTTTTTTTCCTCAAAAAAGTAGAGAACAGGCCCTTAAATTTGTTAATTTTCATTTGGTGATTCGTTTAAGGCATGGTTGTGCCTTGTGAGTTGTATCTCTTTTTAGAGGTGCTAATGACATTAGTGTTTTAAGCCCAACAAAATAGGAAGTTAAAAAATTTTGAAAAAAAAGTGATTTAGGAATATTTGCAACAGAAGGAAATGGATGGCACGGGAAACAAGCAAGAGGAGAGAAAGTTAAACATGACCTAGGTGGTTTTATAATAACATAATACTTTCTTTAGGGACGAAATTGCCCAAAGAGGAATGTTGTAATTATTGTGAAAGATCCCAAGAAACAATTCCTGCTTCACCATAACTTCTCTCTCTAAACGAGAGCCTCTCTCTCTAGGAAGTGGGAGAGGTTTTATTCCTTACTTTTATAAACCTTCCAAATCAACTGCTCTCTTCCTTAGTCTAATCGTCATCCCTCCCCCCTTGAAAACCCTAAATCCTTTTGGAAAAACAAAGGTTTCTCCATAATTTTTTTTAAAACCGAATCCACCATTTTCCCTCCCCTCACCCCAAAGAAGTTAGTAAAAGATTCCCAAAAGCAATATTCTCTTTTCCCTCAATCTAATGGGATCCCTTTCATATGAGGAAGACTCACATTCCTACCCATTAGAGTGAAAAGGCCACAAAATTAGGGTTCAAAAAGAAATATTTCAGGAAGACGCGAAAAGTGCTAGATTCTTGGTAGTTTGGAAGTTCAAGGACTACATAAATTTCAAATAAGCACAAGTACTAGAATGGGTTAATGAATCATGGTAGAGAAGGAATGGGATTAAGGTCAAGAAGGAGGAGAACTATTTCATTTTCCAGTGCTTGGATCTCGATGACGCTGAAGAGCTAATGGTCCAAGGGAATGTGAATTTCAAGGGTGCGTTCATTAGCTTTCGCCCTATTAAAGCCATGCAGTTGCTGTACGAAGTTGATTTTAACAAGGTAGCAATCTAGGTGAGAGTATTTTCAAAACATCAAAGTCATCATACTTCATAGCATCAAATCATTTAATAAACATCATTTACATAGACAAACATTTCATATCCCGCACACCATAAATAACATAGCATAAACATCATATAAAACATCATAAAATATAGTTCGAAGGGGAGTGCGGGTGTTAGCAGTAGACGTTACCTGATATATATCGTAGTTAGATTTCTTGATAGCCGGGGGGAGGCTTGTATTATTCCTTCCTTTAATCTAATTAAGAATTGAATAACGAGATTCATTACTAATTGACTAAGACTTGAACTTTTCTAAAATAATTATTAGGCGTCGTAGTACTTATGACATTACTTATGGAGTATTTGTAAAACATAAGGGTCATACTTAGGTGAGCATTATAACCATAATCTTGACTTATAACTTAGGTTATTAATTTGAATGTCTTTTAAACATAAAAGTCGTATTTAGGTGGCAACGGTAATTAATCTTTTTTTATAAACCATACGTAATAACTTGTGAATAAGATTTTCATATTCAAATTATTCCAACTATAAGTACTTGTTAATAAATGAATATATTTTAACTAAACCAAATAATAACACGACATTACTATTTCTAACCCTTAACATGATTCTTCAACTTCAATTAATTAGTGAGATTTATTATCGTTTACAAAGTACTCGTTTATGTTTCAAAAGCATGATTACAACTAAACTAGGTTGATTTTCATCATTATTCTAATTACCTAAATATTATCATAATTATTATCTAAATAGTTGTTATAAGCTCATAAACGAATATTACGTCGTTGAACAAACTTAGGAGTTCCTAATGTTCATTCATAAATTCCATATTACAAGAATTGGTGGTTTATTAGTTTAACCAAAGCATACTTAGTTTAATCCATACTACAAAATTAGCCCAACTAATTAACTAGGTGGCTTAGATTAAAACTAATTAAATCAAGTTAGTTTCCATTAGCCCAACTGTTTACTAAGTAACTTTACTTAACACTAAACAAAGCAAATTAAGGCCCAAGAATAGAAATTGATTAACAAATTTAACTAGGATGGCTTGATGAAAAACTAAATCAGTTTTAGGTCGAGATTCAAACTAACTAACAATGGGTAATGAATGGGCTTGTATTTTTAAACTTATTATTCAGAAACTACGATTAAGAGGTATGCATACCTCTCCTCAATTGAGCAGGGACGTCAAACGCGAAACAGGGAGGAAATGGGATGGTGCTCCGGCAAACAGCAGGGTGAGCGGCGAAGCTGGGAAGTAGCACAGGTGGCACGACGCCGTAGTGGCCTGAGTTGGTCTTCGACGAGCTTGGCTCCGGCGAGCTATTGTCGAATGAAACATAAGAGATAACGAAGGGGAGGAGAAGGAGGAATAAGGGGCGACGGGATGCAACAATAAGTGAGGCGGGGGTACGCCGGCGAGGTCAAGCAATCGGTGGTGCGGCGGATATTATAGAAATCAGTGGTGAAGTGAAGCTTTTGTTGAGCTTTTTGTTGTGGTTTTCATCTCTAATTCATGGCTTTTTAAAAAGGGTGTTAAGGAGACAAATGAGAGGTGGTTTGAGTGGTGATTGGTGGTGCAACACCTTGGGGAGCAAGGGGGAGACAAATAGGAGAGATAAAGAAGATGGGCAGTGGGGTGTCGGTCGGGTGTGCCGTGTGGGATTGAAGGAGCTGAGTACATCAACTTTCTTTCTTCCTCTCTTTTCTTTTCCTTTTTTTTATATATATATTTTTTATTTTATTTCTTTGCAATTTAATAAACCCATTTCATCACTAATTATGGTAATTCATTAAGTTTTAGTTTTCTTTAACAACACAAAATTCGTAATATGATTATATAGCTATTAATTATTACTGAACAAAATTTTAACCCCTACTCGTAATTATCATTTTATTAAACAAGTTTAAATTTTCGGGATGTTACATCCTCGAAACTTATAAAACAGAGTCAAGTGCAGAGCACCATATATTTCATTCATAAAATTTCGGAATCACATATTCACATATACATAGCATCACATAGCATATTTCCTTGGTGGGCTAAACCTTCATTCAGTTGAAAAAACAACACATGGTTGGACTAACTTATATATTAAGATCTAAAGCATACCAATTCACATATGATTTTTTTATTTCATATCAAAATCTTAATGTCTGAAAAGTCAATAAAAAAGCCTCACTTTGTTGGCAAATATATTTCTTCCCATCAATAGGTCAATTATACTTTCGTCCGACCTCCACACATATTTTAAAGATTTAATTTCTATAACTATGAAGTACATTCGTCCATTAATCAAGTAGGAGCCTAAGTTTTCGAATCCTGTTCTCCATCGGAATAATACTATCGTATACTCTTATTCATGACTCTCATTTTATTTGATTTACTTAGGTTATCTTATAGTTGGGCCGGCAAGGTAACCGCTTCCCATAAATGATTTCGTAATACTTCCTTTCAACCTCTATCATGTAAATCAACGATATCCAAATCCGTAATAAATTTATCCATCCATCAAGTAAGGGCGTAGGTTCTCATATTATCTCTATCATTAGTTTCTTCTTCTCTAAATCTTATCATTCACATAATCTCGATACAACATTACATTCCATAATATATGTCAAATCCTCATGACTTCAAATATCCAAAACACAATTTCATACTTGGTCAACCAGTTTTACTAGAAAGCTTAAACCCAAAATCATTATGCTAACTTGCCCTTTAATATTATCCCTTCCTCTCTCGCTCATAACCATTTGAAGAGTTTAATCGTGCTTTGTATACATTCTCTATCAATTCTATAATATGACCGTCATGGGACATTTGTAAGCATCACATTTTGTCCCTGCCTTTATAATAACAATATCATCTATTAAGGTATCCACCAAAATCGCTAAATTCAATATCGATACATCCCCAATTTTTCGCCATCACATCATCGCATCAAACCAATATCATCGTCATAGCCTTCAAGTTAAGCACTTACTTCCCAACAATCTCATAACATATTCCTTACCAAATTCTTTAGCTAGCTATCATCAAATGTTCAAGATCTTAATTATTTAAGACTTATCAACCCAAATAGTAGTTTACGCAACTTCAATTTCCTCAACCTTTTCTTCTTACCTCTTTCATAGGAACTTGATTACTTGAATTTATCTATTATACATTTCTAAATTATATCAATAACCATACCAAGAAGACATTCATCTAATAATATTTCGAACATAACGGTTTCTTGCCTCAAGTCTTTTAAAAAAGATCAAACACTTACTTATCCAAATTAAGTTTTATGTTGACAACCAAATGCTTACTTCCTAATCACACTCCATGTAGCTATTACATCTCCAAGTAGCACATTCCTACTCCTTCGAGATATTAATTTGTCTAACTTCTTCAATTGATGCTTCACTTAAAAGTCATAATTCGTTCTCCATAACATCTAAAAATAGGTTACATCACATTATGAGGTACTTCAACTCAAATCTTTAGTGAATGAAGTATTGTTAATTACTTCCTAACTCCTCAAGTAGAATTCAAAGTCCCTTAAAATCTTCGAATCCTAAAATCATTGTATGAACTCTCGTAAAATAAAATTCAATCCTATGTCATCAGTAAAGTGGATAATGTCCACAAAACCATGAACCTTTGATATTCAGAATTCCATATAGCTTAATATTTTTAATCATCCAAAGATTATATATTCCTAATTGTCATAAAATCTCTAAACATGCTTTACATTATTTCATAAATACCTTTTGTGTCTTACCTCAAAAATCACATATAACCACTCATGTCTCAAAAGATCATTCATATTTATTAGTCCTTGTTACCCAAATAACCATCAATTTGTCCTTAGTCCATCAAACTTTCCACATAATTCATACCAAGGTAGAATCTCATAAATTTTCATTTGTCATCTTATATTGTAAACTCTATTAACCGAAATAGTCATCAGAATTTAAGCTCAAGTTTATCAATGCCTAATTTTCCAAGGATCACACCTAGCCGGTGCAAAGTCTAAGACTCCGCACTTCCGGCTATGTTTCGGCCTCGATACCAACTCGCAATGCCCCTAAAATACATAACTTTAATCGACAAACGAAACATAACTCAATCCTGTGGGTTATGGCCCACAAATAAAATAATAGCCATTAATGGTAATTTATCTATACAATTGTTCATCATAAAATAATACTTGTTTATCCATCATACAAAATATTTTAAACCTCATAGAATCATACATAGTCTTCTCAACACATCTCATTATAATAGCCATACTGCAACTGTTCTTCCATACCTAAAACATAAAACATAACGTCATGAGCCGAGGCTCAATAACATACTACGCTAACATCGTAAAATCATTTCACATCATTTTGTTAGCAAACAGGGAGGAGAGAAATAGTAAAACCATTTCGTAAAATAACCATTAAATCATAAAACATTATCATCATTCTTTATCGTGTTCATCATCATATATATTTTACTTTGATAACTTGGCTAGTACAACAGAAGGGACGTCTCCCCAAAAACATACAGAAAGGCGGCCACAACATATGTGACACTTTCGGCGCCCACATTTTTAACGTAGGGCGGTCACAACATAGGTGACACTTGCGTGCCTACGTAAAGGTAGTCACAACAAAGGTGACACTTGCGTGCCCACTGGATACCGCCAAGAACCATTTTTGACTTAACTTTATCATGTTTCGTTCTTTTACATATCATAATTATATTACATCATCGTAATCGTAATCATAAAACGTAATCTTGATCATAATGTAACCATAATTACATTACATCATCGTAATCATAATCATTAAACGTAATCATAATCATATTTTCATAACATCAGAGTCGTCATACATCGTAGCATTTACATAGACAAACATTTCATATCCCGCACACCATAAATAACATAGCATAAACATCGTATAAAGCATCATAAAATATAGTTGGAAGGGGAGTGCGGGTGTTAGCAGTAGATGTTACCAGATATATATCATAGTTAGATTTTTTGATAGCCGGGGGAGGCTTGTAATATTCCTTCCTTTAATCTAATTAAGAATTAAATAATGAGATTCATTACTATTTGACTAAGGCCCAGCCTTGGCAATAGTGTTTGAGGTAGAGGGTAGAGGTTTAGGTAGAGTTTGGGTAGTGGTTGAGAAACGCTTCCCACCTCAACGTTTCACAAAGATAATCATCGGTGGGCAAACTAATTTAATTAATTTTATTTTTCTTTGGAAAAAAATAAAGAAAAATATTTCCAACGTTCATTTGTTTAACAAACTAACAGATTGAGATGCTGCAGCTCCAACTTTATCCTGATATTTTGGAGAGATCTTTATCTAAAAATTTGAAATCAAAGTTTAACTATATATAACAGACGTATTAACAATTTTTCATTGAATTTATCATTGTTTCTCTCAGGTTTCTCTTTGTTTCTTTTTAACTGATATTCTGGTTCAATTGCATTAAAAGTTGACAGACTAAAGTCGTATCACCTAATCAAAAGTAATCCTAAAGTCCTCTAACAAATAGTAGTCGTGGAAGTAGGGTCGAATCCACAGGGAAACAAAGGTTCTTTTCCTAATCGTCGATCAAATCTAGATTATAGGTAACGAATGTTTGTTTGTGATTATACTAAACTAGTCAATAACTATATCGAGAATATCAATAATAAAGAGTCTAGGGCATAGGTTCACCAATGAACAATAATCCATGATGAAACACAATAATCAATAATAAATAATGCAACATAAACAAGTCGATTTCCTCTCTCGAGTCGAAATTAACCATAGAATGATATTAACAGGCTCTCGCAATTTATTAATACCAATTCTACCTATTGAAACTAGCCTTAATATCAAGTTTATACCTCTCGGCGCATAACCTAATATTGCAATACTATAACAATCAAATCTGGCCAAATCGGATTGAATAGAGATAATACATTCAATAGGAATCGACATACATCATCAAAAATCAATACTTTATAAACATCCCTTCATAAATATTCATGGATCCCCTTAACCCTAGAATTAAACTACTCAATCATAATTAAAGGAAACATACTCATGATGAAACAAGTAAACATGGTGAATCAATAATCAAAGATTGAATAATAATAATAAGAGAAGAGAAGAAATACCAATGTAGAACAATCTTGCAAAATCCCAACTTCTATTGAAAATCCAATGTAAAAATGGGAAAAAGTAATACTAGGGTTCTTGAGTAATTAAAAAATGTTTAGGAAAACTAAAGCAGAAACTATAATGTAAAAACGTCCCCATTCAACCCTAAAAGGATAAGTATTTATACTAAAACCAAAACCGCGCAACGCGTGCTTCGAAATCCCTAAAAACCGACCCGCCCGACCAACCCGGCGAAATCCGCCCCTGGGCCGGGCGTTGTCAGTCATAACCCGAAGAATATGAAATAGCGCCCCGCCCGGTCGGACCCGCAACAAAATATTTTCTTTTCTTCCAAATCTTCTCCAAATGATGAAATTTGGCTAAGTAAGGGCGCCCGGGCAGCCGGGGCGGATTCCGCCCGGCCGGGCGGTCGTCAAACTGCACAAAATCTCTATCTTCAAAACGCCATAACTTCTTCGTTATTCGTCGGAATTAGGCAAATGACCACTCGTTGGAAAGATCTTGAAGTGTAGAATTTAATCCAATTGAAATCACTGCATTTGGATTTGTAGAACTTGAGATATAATCAAAAGAGTGGACTAGAGTCATTTTTCTTCTTCTTTCACCATTTGCTTTGCTTCAAAACTCTTCCAACTCAATGCTCGTGCTCTCAAAAGTACATCATCTCTTGTAGTGATATAAATGAGTAGGAAATGCACTAAAACATGCTAATTCCTACAATAAACAACCTGAAACTACAAACACACTACAAGGAGCACAATCGTACAAAAAAATAGCTCCAAAGAGCGCAATTAAGACCAATAATCAATGAGGGACTGGGGTAGAAACTCTATATAAAATAGACATATGGAGCTTTTTCCTCAAAATTTTATTTAATGTGTCTTCTATGCTGCATATATGTTAGAGTTTGAATTGGAGTCTTCACGCTGATCATCAAGGATACAGTCATACAACTTATTCATCTTCTCTCCAATACGAGGTACTTTGTTCTTCTTCTTAACAAAAAAAATGGTACTTTGTTCTTTGTTCTTGAATTTTGATACTTAGCTTAGATGTTGGGCGTGTTTAACATGATTATGAGTATCAAATATAGTGTTGTATATTTTCATTATAAAACTTAAGTGACAATGTTCCACAGTATGTAACTATTATATATAGCTCTTAAGATGAATCAAGCGAAGAAATATCATGTTGTTGTTCCAATGGAGGCTCTGACTGCTTATGAAAAACAATAAACTTGTTGTCACTTAGTTCTAGCTTGTATCTCTCCTTTTCATTATATGTCATTTTCCCCTGTACTTAGCTACTTTCTGTTTAGTTTCTTTTTTATTGTATGCGTTTTCATCTTCCAAGGATGTAATTTTCGGCCACTAGGCTTATATAATATAATCATCCTTCTTGTGTTAAAAAAATATATGAATATTAGTGTTTGGATTCTTTGTTATAAGTAGCAAGTGTGTTTATACAAGTAGAGATAATGAAAGAAAAAAAAAATTAAAAATCTGAACTGGATCTTAGTAGTATTTCTGTTGTTACTTTAGCATCTAGACGATGACTCGTATTTTTTCATCTTAAGCAATGCAAATTTAGGCAGATTGTGAATTGATACGATATATATAGCTGATGGAAATCAAATTCTTTCCTATCTCCTAATATACTGTATTATCTTTTCCTAGTTTATCATGCTCTCTTTAGGAAAGGACTTGCGTGTTTGTTAGCTGTGAATTATTATATACACACCTTGCTAGCTGTAATCTAGTTTTAGAAGGAAACTAATATAATATGATATACATATTGCTTGCTGTCAACAAATAAATTAATAAACACTAGAGATACCAATACATATATATGCAGTAGAGATAGTGGATTCTTCAATGGCAGTGGACATGGTTGTGGTGTGAGAGAGCTCGTCTATGATGGTGGTTTTGGAGGAGGAAAGTTTAAGGTAGATGTGGGATATGATACTCATGTTCACATTAAACTAGTTTTATTAAGTCATTAGTTATCTTCTAGTTTGTTCAGTTGTTACATTAGATATTACTCTCTAGTATTTATCACTAATTATAGCAAATTTTTACAACATATAAATATGTATGTATTTCGTGATTATGGTAGATGGCTTCATCTAGTAACAAAGAGGGAACAAAAGCGGTATTTAAGTGGAGCGAAGAAGAGACAATCATTCTATGCGACGTTTGGCTTGAATTCATTAAGGTCAATGGTAGTAGTACATTTTCAAGTGGAAGGATATTCAAATGGATGTCGAAAAAAGAATCGAGCGCGAATTCAATAATTTGCAAACCCCGTGAGAACAAATATGACACAATGATAAAAGATTGGATTAAATGGAAAGCACTAAAATCATTGGAAACGAACTAGGACGGGATCCAATTTCAGAAAAATTGATGCTACAAACGAATGGTGGCAAAGAAAAATCAAGGTGTGTTTTTGTTACCGTTAAAACAAGTTCACTCATAAATATATGACTAGTGGGATAATATATGAATTTCAATCCTTTAATTTTCTTTTTTTTTAATACTCAGGATAATCCAAGCTTCAAAAAGTTTCGATAGAAGGGTGTCACTTTAGATTTGGAGAAACAATGTGAAGAATTATTTGGAGATTCATATGCAATAGGGGAGAATGTCTATATACCCTCTATGGACCCTGTTGAAGATCTTACCATAGAAACTGAAAATTTGGTGGAAGGAGATAGTGAAAGTCTTGGAGCTGATACTTATTTAGGAA
This sequence comes from Beta corolliflora, assembly GCA_947648045.1. Classification (NCBI taxonomy): domain Eukaryota; kingdom Viridiplantae; phylum Streptophyta; class Magnoliopsida; order Caryophyllales; family Amaranthaceae; genus Beta; species Beta corolliflora. Next base: position 39,734 of record CANSZD010002508.1, on the reverse strand, counting down.
ATTCTCAATTTACTGATGCTTTATTGAATGAAGATAATTTCTTTCAAAATTTTGTGGAACAAGCAAAATGTGATTCTACTTTAGGTAACTTGGGCAAGAATTCACAAACGAATACTAAAGGTACAACAAATGACATTCATGCTTCAAAGAAGGACAAAAAGTAACCTACAACATCACACAATAACGTCCAAATGAAGCTAAGAGGAGGCAACTACCGGGTTCTTCGATGTTAGCTAAGGATATTAGTGAAATGACAGAATATGTTAAACTAATAAGTCAAAGTAGTTCAACTAATTATTCTAGCATGCATCCATCCATGTCCACAATCTCTACTGCAATAAAGATCATCACTCGCATAATAGACGATCATATTTTGGAGAAACTCAAGATCTATGGCTTTATGCTACTAGTGTGATTGAAAATGCAACTAGAAGGGAATAGTTTTCCTAAGCATGGAGGATGATAAAAGTATGCTTATTTGGTTACAACACTTGTATAGTAATAAAGACAATTACTTTATTGTAGTATTTAGTTTTTCATTTGCTTTACTTGCAATAAATTTCAAATTTTTTTACTTCTCAAATTTGTGGATTTTTTGTTTCTAATTTTTTTTAATAAGGATGCAATTCATTTCATATTTTAATATTCTAAACCTCTATTAGTGATAAATAAAGTTGTAGTTTGCTTTTATATTTGACAGGCTCATCATAACTATGGATATCGATGAAGAAAGGAAGCGCAAAATTATGATTGCAATTGCATATACAATGTCTTTAATCACCACATATTTTTATAAGTATATACATAAAGAACCATGCATGACTTCAACTCTAACGGGAGAGATGTGGATGAAAGAAGTGTTGAATGGTCACCCTATTCGATGTGTCAATGCATTTCAAATTGAGCCACAATTTTTTTTTAGATTATGTAAGGATTTATCGTCAAAATATGGGTTAAGATCTACACGTAACATGTCCATTTATGATAAAGTTGGCATATTTTGGTATGCTCTTGCTCAAGGTGTCTCAAATAGACTTCTTGCTGAACATTTTCAGCGTTCTGGCGAATATATTAGTAGACGATTCATGAAGTTCTCAATTCGATTTCTAATCGAAAGGTGAAAGGTCTTACACATGATATCATAAGGCCTTATGATCCGCATTTCAAAAGCATGCCACCTAAATTAGCTATCGATACTAGATACATGCCTTTTTTAAGGTATGTAATATTATTGTTGCTTTACTATATATAATTTAGTTTAAATATATGCTTAAAGTTGGTTTATGCTGTGTTTTTTTTATATAGGATCCTATTGGATGTATAGATGGTACCCATATAGAAGGATGCATACCTGAGGCCCTACAGATGCCATATAGAGGAAGAAAAGGAATTCCCACTTTTAATGTTTTGGCTGCCTGTGAATTTGATATGTGCTTTACATTTATATCACCAGGATGGGAAGGTTCAAATTCATGATACTCGTGGTTTTCTTTCATGCAATTGAAACCCGTAAATGAAGTTTCCTAAACCACCCGAAGGTGTGTTAATAATTTATGTGCTCTTCTATCTCGCTCCCGAGATTAATATTTATGAATTATAGGTATCTTTATATAGTGCTAAACTATAATAAATTTGACAGTTTAATTTGCATTCTGATTAGGTAAGTACTATTTGGCCGATAAAGGTTATCCAGATAGAAAAGGTTATCTAGTACCATATCCGAAGTTAAGGTATCATAAATCTCAATTTCAAAATGTTCCTCCAAAAAATGATCGAGAAACCTTTAACCGTTGGCACTCATCTCTTCAAAATTGTATTGAAATATGCTTTCGAGTTCTCAAGCAGAGATAAAAGATACTTTCCAAAATGCCACAATTTAGTGTTGAGATACAAATTCAAATTACTGTTGCTACATTTTCATTGTATAACTACATTAGAATAAACTCACCGGATGATCCTCTTTTTCGAGTGTTAGAGCATTATCCTAGTTTTATACCGTCATTTGAGCTTACCGATGTTCAGCCTATCGCACAATGTGAAATTGGAGTGGGAAGTTGTACAGAAATGAAAGTAATTCGTGACCATGTAGCCAATTGTTTATGGAAAGCTAAACGACGCAGATCGATAGTTGTTGAAAACTAATTGATTTTCTAATCATATGTGTAAGCATTGATTTTTTTAGGTGGTGTATGTCTTGAATTTAGTTATGAAGCTAGTTAATAAAAATGTTGTAATTAATCAAGTTTGTAACTAAATCTAATATATATTTCTAATACTGTATTTTTTCAATTTCAACCGCTAGTTTTGCCAAACACTTATTATTTAAACAACTATTTTAAACACTGACAGCTAACAGCTGCTACAACAGCTACCCGCTATCACGACCGCTAATTTTGCCAAACAGGGCCTAAGACTTTAACTTTTCTAAAATAATTAATAGGCGTCGTAGTACTTATGACATTACTTATGAAGCATTTGTAAAACATAAGGGTCATACTTAGGTGAGCATTATAACCATAATCTTGACTTATAACTTTGGTTATTAATCTTAATGACTTTTAAACATAAAAGTCATTTTTAAGTGGCAACAATAATTAATCTTTTTTTATAAACCATATGTAATAACTTGTGAAAAAGGTTTTCATATTCAAATTATTCCGACGATAAGTACTTGTTAATAAATGAATATATTTTAACTAAACCAAATAATATGACAACATTACTATTTCTAACCTTTAACATGATTCTTCAACTTCAATTAATTAGTGAGATTTATTATCTTTTACAAAGTACTCATTTATGTCTCAAAAGCATGATTACAACTAAACTAGGATGATTTTCATCATTATTCTAATTACCTAAATATTATCATAATTATTTACCTAAATAGTTGTTATAAGCTCATAAACGAATAAACGTCGTTGAACAAACTTAGGAGTTCCTAATGTTCATTCAATAATTTCCATATTACAAGAATGGGTGGTTTATTAATTTAATCAATGCGTACTTAGTTTAACCCATACTACAAAATTAGCCCAATTAATTAACTAGGTGGCTGAGATTAAAACTAATTAAATCAAGTTAGTTTCCGTTAGCCCAACTGTTTACTAAGTAACTTTACTTAACACTAAACAAATCGATTAAAGCCCAATAATTAAAATTGATTTACAAATTTTTAGGATGGCTTGATGGAAAACTAAATCCGTTTTTAGGCCGAGATTCAGACTAACTAACAATGGGTAATAAATGGGCTTGTATTTGTAAACTTAAAATTCAGAAACTAGGATTTAGAGGTATGTATACCTCTCCTCAATTGAACAGGGACGTCAAACGCGAAACAGGGAGGAAATGGGATGGTGCTCCGGCAACGTGTAAGGGTGCGCGACGAAGTTGGGAAGTAGCACAGTGGTACGGCGCGGTAGTGGCCCCGAGCTCGGCCTTCAACGAGCTTGGCTCCGGCGAGCTATTGTCGAATGAAAAATAGGAGATAATGAAGGGGAGGAGAGGGATGAATAAGGGACCACGGGATGCAAGAACAAGCTACCGGCGAAGGCTGGGGTACGCCCGGCGAGGTCAAGCAATGTGTGGTGCGGTGGATATTATAGAAATCAGAGGTGAAGTGAAGCTTTTGTTGAGCTTTTTGTTGTGGTTTTCATCTCTAATTCATGGCTTTTTATAAAGGGTGTTAAGGAGACAAATGAGAGGTGGTTTGAGTGGTGATTGGTGGTGCAACACCTTGGGGAGCAAGGGGGAGACAAATAGGAGAGATGAAGAAGATGGGCAAAGTGGGGTGTCGGCCGGGTGTACCGTGCGGGATTGAAGGAGTTGAGTACATCGCCTTTCTTTCTTCCTCTTTTCTTTTCCTTTATATATATATATATATATATATATATATATATATATATATATATATATAAAAAAAAAAAAAATATAATGTAACGCCCGATCTTCGAAATCGATAATAAGTACCTTAATACAATAATCTCATAATTTGACTCCAAATTTCAAAGAAAGTTTCCTCCCGTAATTCGAGCAACCCAAAAATGGGAAATAATTTAACCTGTTACAAATTTAATAATATAAAATATTCTCCATCACAAGACCCAAAATCGTCGACGATATTGCGGACACAACCTCAAGAGGGAATCGGGGAATCCAAACAACACAAACCCATTAAATCCGCTCAATATTACAACCCATCTAAGAAATAATAATAACAAATCTATATACATGAACCCAAATAAAATTTACATCTTAAACTCTTTGCAACACAAAGTTCCTCCATGCACTGCCGTTCTTACCTCAACATCTTGAATCCCTGAAACATGGTTTAGTATCAACCGCCGCCATTGTATAAAGTACATGGGTCATCACAGGTTCAAACCGAATAGGGAGAGAACAAACAATCATAACACAAACACAAACAAATACACACACGTCAGCAAAAGCTGAGTGCCGACACTCCATGCTAAACATCAACAACAATTTAAAGAAACACATATATATGTATATATAGTCTAGGAAAATATTAGTGCAACTCAAATTCTCATATATGTTTGTATCCCAAGATTCCTTTTCTTATTCCTCTTGGTTAATCTATATCCATATACAATTAGTATAAACCCAAAGTTTTCATACTTCAAAGGCGGAATAATTACACTCATTGCTCATAACACTTAGATTTTCGATTATGTTATATTATTATGTTAAGTAAAATATCACCATGTAAACCACCAAGAGAAGAATAGAGTCATAATCGAGTCATAGATAAGTTTTACACCTCCAATCACACAACAATCAAATAATGAATCAATGTGTTCTAGATTCTACATAACTTTAAATAATTACTATATAACTTATAAGCATCTTTAGGTAATAACCACAACTCATTAAATCTATAAATCTGAGTAGATCCGGGAGACCCTGCCAATCTACTATATAAATGATAGACCCGGGAGACCCTGCCAGTCATATCAACGTAAACCCGAGAGACCCTGCCGGTTTACTAATCCAATGGCCATAAAATAACCTCTAGTGTGCACACCCCCCAACTCTAGCTTTTCTATGGTGACCCGGAGTCCCCGCCACCACACTAAAGTTGGGGACGATTCAAATCTTGCCACATACGGCGAATATCAATGAATAAAAACTTGGTGGATCCGGATCCCCGCTAATCCACCAATTAACAATGATAGGCCCGGATTCCTTGCCTCGCCATATCATAGTATCTTCCCAATCCGACGAAGATAAAAGAAATAAAACCACCAATTCTTCAATAGCTAATCCATATAATCTTTCACTTTATGTTATTAATATCTTTCATGAATTCAACAAGAGCAAGGTTACAATCATTCTTTCACAATGATCCAAAAAAAACCATGATCTTTCTAAGAATCAATCAAATCAAATAATATATCTCAAGGTTCCGTAATCACACGAGCTAATCCATTGATTCAATAGCACTGTAGCTTACACCATGTATTTCAATCCAAATACATTGCCTACAACATCCATTTCAAGTAAAACTAGGAAATGACAAGCAAGTTCATTCCTTAAAGTTTAGTATCTACTTCAATAATGTCAAATGACCAGTATAATTCATAAATCCACCATTGTTACCATTAAACAACTCAAATGATTTCTCGTAGTAACCATCTATTGTATCTTTTATATATTATCAACTCACTCTACATAAAAGGGCATGGTATAGTTAGTAAAAGCATTTTGGACTTCATATAATACAAAGGTTATCTTAGTTTTAAGCTAATCCTCTCAATTGAACCTAAAGTGTACGTTAGTACATGAATACTCACTTAATATAGCTTCTAGTACTTAGAAAATGTTAATACTATTATATAATTTCTCGAATATACGAGTATATACACCCAAAATCAGTAATACTTTTCTTTAATGTTCGCCCAATTAAAGGGCCTACAACTTTAATGTTTCTATAACAAATACTATTATTTATAACACTTAAGAATTAACATATTAATAATATAAATAATATACTTTATCCCCAAATTGTAATGAAATTAGAGAATTGAACCTTTTAAATTAGTAGATAAGTAATTATACAAGCTTTAAAACTACCTTCCTTTGATTCTTTACTTACCACAAATATGAAAATTAAGAATTATAGTATGATCATCCCAAACTCATCTACCTTTCACACTAATTTCTCGAATTGATTCAATACCAATTGTAATTTTACACAGATCAATAGCATAACAATTTGGACATGCATTAATCATACTTTCATTCTCTCATTAGTATAGTTCATAATCAAAATTTATAACTCAACACGCATATATCACTGATACTATTATGAGCTACATCATTCAAGCCAATTACATGCACAACAAAAATTAATTAGCTAATAAAATCCAATCATTCAAAGCTAATTCAACTTAAAACAATTCAATTAAACAACATAAACTAAGAAGAAGGAAGGAGATAAAGTGTGGCACCTCACGATGGCAAGAAGAAGACGGTGCGTGGCGGTGCATCCAAACTCCGACGAGCAGCCACGACAACCACAACGCAACAACGAACAAGAGGAGAGAGGAAAACAAGGCGGTGAGCTCACTCAACAGGGCGCCGACAACAAAGAAGACAACAACAAAGAACGCCAACAAGAACAACACCAACACTAGCAACAATGAAACGAAGAGAATGAAGGAGTAACGCTACTCCCACGAGCTTTGGAAAACGCCGGCGAGGAGCAAAGAAAAGCTTGTTTCGAGCATGGCAAAGAAGAGGAAAAGAAGAGAGATGTATGAGGAGGAGAGAGAAAACCCAAATGAGGGTTTGGGTTTTGGGGCAAATGAAAAACACGGAGAGAGGAAGAATGTGAGATTGAGGGTTTTATTAGTTCCAATTTTTTTTTAATAACTCAAAAATCTCATCAAACATAAAACTATAATATCACCCATTATATTTCATACTAACCTCACCAAATATTATCACACCTAAACTGAAATAGTTATTTTGTTTAGAAAAGCTAATATCATAAATACTTGTTTAATTTAATTCGCCAAAGTTCAATCGTAAATCAAATTGATAATATCAAGAACTCTAAATCATATTTTTAAATTACTAAAAGTATTAAATATTTTGGGGTGTTACATCACATCCCCTTAAAAGAAAGTTCATCCTCGAACTTTAATTAAGCGAAATACCCACATTTTTTTAACATCAAAAGAATTTCATGGAAATAGGTTAATATCGGAAATATCAATGCCCCAAATTTGTTTGAACAAAACCAAGTTTTCAAACTCCTATGATTTTAGGTCTCCAAACCTCCATTCCGCAATAATCTTTTGTATCTCTACTTCAACTCGACTCACGAAATCGAGGAGCAAAGAAGACAAAAGGGCAAACTTGTTGGCATTGGATTCCAAATATCTCATTTGAAATAAACTCACTTAAATTCTTTAAGATATTCTAACAATAAAATATTTATGAAACCAAAACTTCATTATAATAAATAAAAGTTATTCACAACATAACACAATAGGTCCCAACTATCTCATTTGAAATGCATAACTCATTTGAAATTCTTTCTAACTTATTCAAACTATAAAAATTTCACAAAACTCATACTTCAATCAAATAAGTAAAACTCATACACAATTACAAAGACACAACATAATATACGACACCATTTGAGTTGTAACCATCATGGAAACATACAAGGCATTACATCACACCACCCTTAAAAGAAAGTTCGTCCATGAACTTTAAGAATGACAACAATGAATTGAGATTATACCATAAAAATAGAAATGTTTGCTAATTGGAAAACAAATCACATAACTAGATCAAATCTAATGTCAATGATCCGCGACTTCGTGCAAATGAAACTATTCCCAAGATCAAAATAAAGCAAACACCAATCTTTTATCTCATAATAACCCTAGAAATGAATAAACTATAATTCATAAAGATCCAAACCAATATTTTATTTCTAAGTCACAACCTCTAAATGCTTGGTCAATCCTTAGCTACAAATAACCCAATTATTAATGAAACTCCAATAATCTCCACCTCAAGAATAACAAAATCTTCATTATGATATTTCATACGACACTCGACTCATAATTCCAACAAACACAAATCATCTCCTTTTCCAAGTACTCTAAATAACTACTCTCTAAATAACAATTGAACTTTAGGAAAACAATTTCCCCACATAAAAATAAAGAAAACACTTATATTTCATCTCAAAATACACCTAGATTTTAAGAAACTATAGTTTATAATGACCAAAAGCAATATTTTATCTCTATATCGCAATCTATAAAAGCATTACTCGATTCTTAACCGCTAATAACCCAAATCGAAATGGAACTCCAAAAATCTCCCTTTTCGACAATAACAAAATTCTCAATATGATATTTAACACAACTTAAATTATATCTCCAAATTTTCCAAAGTACTTTAACGATCTAATGACTATCTCCCAAATCAATAGTGAACTCATATCTTACTTCGCACTTCGATAGCCCAAAACTAATTCGAATCGCCTCCCAAGAATCTTTTACCCCCGCTAGGTGGCTACTCAAAGACACGGCTGCAAGGTCAGTTGCTCGATACCACTTTGTAACGCCCGATCTTCGAAATAAGATAATAAGTACCTTAATACAATAATCTCATAATTCGACTCCAAATTTCAAAGCAGTTTCCTCCCGTAATTCGAGCAACCCAAAAATGGGAAATAATTTAACCCCGTTACAAATTTAATAATATAAAATATTCTCCATCACTAGACCCAAAATCGTCGACGCTATTGCGAAACAACCTCAAGAGGGAATCGGGGAATCCAAACAACACAAACCCATTAAATCCGCTCAATATTACAACCCATCTAAGAAATAATAATAACAAATCTATATACATGATCCCAAATAAAATTTACATCTTAAACTCTTTGCAACACAAAGTTCCTCCATGCACTGCCGTTCTTACCTCAACATCTTGAATCCCTTAAACCTGCTTTAGTATCAACTGCTCGCCATTGTATAAAGTACATGGGTCATCACAGGTTCAAACCCAATAGGGAGAGAACAAACAATCATAACACAAACACAAACAAATACACACACGCCGCCAAAAAAGCCGAGTGCCGACACTCCATGCTAAACAACAACAACAATTTAAAGAAACACATATACGTGTATATATAGTCTAGGAAAATATTAGTGCAACTCAAATTCTCATATATGTTTGTATCCCAAGATTCCTTTTCTTATTCCTCTTGGTTAATCTATATCCATATACAATTAGTATAAACCCAAAGTTTTCATACTTCAAAGCCTAATAATTACACTCATTGCTCATAACACTTAGATTTTCGATTATGTTAAGTAAAATATCACCATGTAAACCACCAAGAGAAGAATAGAGTCATAATCGAGTCATAGATAAGTTTTACACCTCCAATCACACAACAATCAAATGATGAATCAATGTGTTCTAGATTCTACATAACTTTAAACAATTATTATATAAATTATATGCATCTTTAGGTAATAACCACAACTCTTTAAATCTATAAACCGAGTAGATCCCGGGAGACCCTGCCAATCTACTATATAAATGATAGACCCGGAGACCCCGCAGCCATATCAACGTAAACCCGGGAGACCCTGCCGGTTTACTAATCCAATGGCCATAAAATAACCTCTAGTGTGCACAATCCCCAACTCTAGCTTTTCTATGGTGACCCGGGAGTCCCTGCCAGTCACACTAAAGTTGGGGACGATTCGAAATCTTACCACATACGGCGAATATCAATGAATAAAAACTTGGTGGATCCGGGATCCCCCGCCAATCCACCAATTAACAATGATAGGCCCGGAGTCCCCGCCCGCCATATCATAGTATCTTCCCAATCCGACGAAGATAAAAGAAATAAAACCACCAATTCTTCAATAGCTACTCCATATAATCTTTCACTTTACGTTATTAATATCTTTCATGAATTCAACAAGAGCAAGGTTACAATCATTCTTTCACAATGATCCAAAAAAAACCATGATCTTTCTAAGAATCAATCAAATCAAATAATATTTCTCAAGGTTCCAGAATCACACGAGCTAATCCATTGATTCAATAGCACCGTAGCTTACACCATGTATTTCAATCCAAATACATTGCATACAACATCCATTTCAAGTAAAACTAGGTAATGACAAGCAAGTTCATTCCTTAAAGTTTAGTATCTACTTCAATAATGTCAAATGACCAAAGATAATTCATAAATCCACCATTGTTACCATTAATCAACTCAAATGATTTCTCATAGTAACCATCTATTGTATCCTTTATATATTATTAACTCACTCTACATAAAAGGGCATGGTATAGTTAGTAAAAGCATTTTGCACTTCATATAATACAAAGGTTATCTTAGTTTTAAGCTAATCCTCTCAATTGAACCTAAAGTGTACGTTAGTACATGAATACTCACTTAATATAGCTTCTAGTACTTAGAAAATGTTAATACTATTATATAATTTCTCGAATATACGAGTATATAAACCCAAAATCGCAATACTTTTCTTTAATGTTCGCCCAATTAAAGGGCCTACAACTTTAATGTTTCTATAACAAATACTATTATTTATAACACATAAGAATTAACATATGAATAATATAAATAATATAAATAATATACTTTATCCCCAAATTGTAATGAAATTAGAGAATTGAACCTTTTAAATTAGTAGATAAGTAATTATACAGTTTTGAAACTACCTTCCTTTGATTCTTTACTTACCACAAATATGAAAATTAAGAATTATAGTATGATCATCCCAAACTCATCTACCTTTCACACTAATTTCTCGAATTGATTCAATACCAATTGTAATTTTACACAGATCAATAGCATAACAATTTGGACATGCATTAATCATACTTTCATTCTCTCATTAGTATAGTTCATAATCAAAATTTATAACTCAACACGCATATATCACTGATACTATTATGAGCTACATCATTCAAGCCAATTGCATGCACAACAAAAATTAATTAGCTAATAAAATCCAATCATTCAAAGCTAATTCAACTTAAAACAATTCAATTAAACAACATAAACTGAGAAGAAGGAAGGAGATGAAGTGTGGCACCTCATGATGGCAAGAAGAAGACGGTGCGTGGCGACGCATCCAAACTCCGACGAGCAGCCACGACAACCACAACGTAACAACGAACAAGAGGAGAGAGGAAAACAAGGCGGTGAGCTTGGCTGCTCAACAGGGCGCCGACAACAGCAGCACAACAACAGCAAGGCCAACAAGAACAACACCAACAAAGAAGAACAATGAAACGAAGTGAAAGAAGGAGTAACGCTACTCCGGCGAGCTTAGGAAAACGCCGACAAGGAGCAAATGGAAAGCTTGTCGAGCATGGCAAAGAAAAGGAAAAGAAGAGAGATGTATGAGGAGGAGAGAGAAAACCCAAATGAGGGTTTGGGTTTTGGGGCAAATGAAAAACACGGGAGAGAGCAAGGTTACAATCATTCTTTCACAATTTTTTTTTTCAATAACTCAAAAATCTCATCAAACATAAAACTATAATATCACCCATTATATTTCATACTATCCTCACCAAATATTATGACACCTAAACTGAAATAGTTATTTTGTTTAGAAAAGCTAATATCATAAATACTTGTTTAATTTAATTCGCCAAAGTTCAATAAGAAATCAGAAATTGATAATATCAAAGAACTCTAAATTATATTTTTAAATTACTAAAAGTATTAAATATTTTGGGGTGTTACATATAATATATATATATATATATATATATATATATATATATATTATTTTATTTCATTGTAATTTGTTAAACCCATTTTATCACTAATTATGGTAATTCATTAAGTTTTAGTTTTCTTTAACAACATAAAATTCGTAATATGATTATTTAGCGATTATTTATTGCTGAACAAAATTTTAACCCCTACTCGTAATTATCATTTTATTAAACAAGTTTAAATTTTCGGGATACTACATCCTCACCCCCTTAGAAAAAGTTTCGTCGTCGAAACTTATAAAACAGAGACAAGTGCAGAGCACCATATATTTCATTCATAAAATTTCGGAATCACATATTCACATATACATAGCATCACATAGCATATTTCCTTGGTCGGCTAAACCTTCATTCAGTTGAAAAAACAACACATGGTTGGACTAACTTATATATTAAGATCTAAAGCATACCAATTCACATATGATTTTTTTTTTATTTCATATCAAAATCTTAATATCTGAAAAGTCAATCAAAAAACCTCACTTTGTTGGCAAATATATTTCTTCCCATGAATAGGTCAGTTATACTTTCGTTCAACCTCCACACACACTTTAAAGATTTCTATAACTACGAAGTACATTCGTCCATTGATCAAGTAGGAGCGTAAGTTTTCGAATCATGTTCTCCAGTGGAATAGTACTATCGTATACTCTTATTCATGACTCTCATTTTATTTGATTTACTTAGGTTATCTTATAGTTGGGCTGGCAAGGTAACCGCTTCCCATAAATGATTTTGTAATACTTCTTTTCAACCTCTAACATGTAAATCAACGATATCCGGTCTAGAATAAATTTATCCATCCATCAAGTAAGGGCGTAGGTTCTCGTACTATCTCTATGATTAGTTTCTTCCTCTCTAAATCTTATCATTTACATAATCACGATACAACATTACATTCCATAATATATGTCAAATCCTCATGACTTCAAATATCCAAAACACAATTTCATACTTAGCCGCTTTACTAGAAAGCTTAAGCCCAAATTTAATATGCTAACTTGCCCTTTGAAGAGTTTATAACCAGCTTCTTCCTCTCGCGTATAACCATTTGAAGAGTTTAATCGTGCTTTCTATATACATTCTCTATCAATTCTATAATATGACCGTCATGGGACATTTGTAAGCATCACATTTTGTCCCTGTCTTCATAATAATAATATCATCTATTAAGGTATTCACCAAAACCGCTAAATTCAATATCGATACATTCCCAATTTTTCAGTCATCACTCATCACATTAAACCAATATCATCATTATAGCCCCGAAGTTAAGCACTTACTTCCCAACAATGTCATAACAAATTCCTTACCAAATTCTTTAGCTAGATATCATCAAATGTTCAAGATCTTAATTATTTAAGACTTATCAACCCAAATAGTAGTTTACGCAACTTTAATTTCCTCAACCTTTTCTTCTTACCTCTTTCGTAGGAACTTGATTACTTGAATTTATCTAATATACATTTCTAAATTATATCAATAACCATACCAAGAAGACATTCATCTAATAACATTTCAAACATAACGGTTTCTTGCCTCAAGTCTTTCAAAGAACATCAAACACTTACTTCTCCAAATTAAGTTTTCTGTTGACAACCAAATGCTTACTTCCTAATCACAATCCATGTAGCTATTACATCTCCAAGTAGCACATTTTTACTCCTTCAAGATATTAATTTGTCTAACTTCTTCAATTGATGCTTCACTTAAAAGTCATAATTCGTTCTCCATAACATCTAAAAATAGGTTACATCACATTATGAGGTACTTCAACTCAAATCTTTAGTGAATGAAGTATCGTTAATTACTTCCTAACTCCTCAAGTAGAAATTCTAAGTTCCTTATAATCTTTGAATCCTAAAATCATAGTATGAACTCCGTAAAATAAAATTCAATCCTACGTCATCGCAAAGTGGATAATGTCCACAAAACCATGAACCTTTGATATTCGTAATTCCATATAGCTTAATATTTTTAATCAACCAAAAATGATATATTCCTCATTGTCATAAAATCTCTGAACATGCTTTACATTATTTCATAAATACCTTTTGTGTCTTACCTCAAAAATCACATATAACCACTCATGTCTCAAAAGATCATTCATAATTTATTGGTCCTTATTACCCAAATAACCATCAATTTGTCCTTAGTTCATCAAACTTTCCACATAATTCATACCAAGGTAGAATCTCATAATTTTTCATTTAGCATCGTATATCTTAAACTCTACTAACCCAAATAGTCATCAGAATTTAACCTTAAGCTTATCAATGCCTAATTTCCCAAGGATCACACCTAAGCGGGCAAAGTCTAAGACTCCGCACTTCCGACTAGGTTTCGCCCCGATACCAACTATGTAATGCCCCGTAAATATATAACCTTAATCGGCAATGAAACATAACTCGATCCTATTATCTCGTATAACCTCGACATATAGCCCTTTTCCCCAAAAACCCCCACATTGTCACCCCAATCGCAGATAACCCTAAATTTGTAATTTGTCATTAAACATGATGGAATTACAAACGGCGTTAACTTGGTTTGACTTTGGATGTGTTTTGGCGTCATTTAAGAAGGTGATTGATGGCATTAAATGTGAAGAAACTGGTTTGGCGCCTTATTAGTGGTTTGTTGCCAGCAATAAAACCCTTGAATTGTGCATCAAAACTAATGAACATCCTTTTGAATAGCCATCAACCACCTTCTTAAATGGCGCCAAACCCATCGAAAGTCAAACCACATGTAATTCCGTCATGTTTAATGACAAATTACAAATTTAGGGTTATCCGCGATAGGGGTGACAATGTGGGGGTTATTTGGGGAAAAAGGGCTATATGTCGTGGTTATCTCGAGATAATATCCCATAAAATAATAGCCTAAAATGGTAATTTATCTATACAATTGTTCATCATAAAATAATACTTGTTCATCCATCATACAAAATATTCTAAACCTCATAGAATCATACATAGCCTCCTCAACGCATCTCATTATAATAGTCATACCGCAACCGTTCTTCCGTACCTAAAACATAAAACAAAACGTCATGAGCCGAGGCTCAAGAACATACTACTCTAACATCGTAAAATCATTTCACATCATTTTATTAGCAAACAGGAGGAGAGAAATAGTAAAACCATTTCGTAAACATAACAATCAAATCATAAAACATTATCATCATTCTTTATCGTGTTCATCATCATATATCTTTTACTTTGGTAACTCGGCTAGTACAAGAGAAACGGACGCCTCCCCAAAAACATACGTAAAGGCGGCCACAACATAGGTGACACTTTCTGCGCCCACATTTTTAACGTATGGGGGTCACAACATAGGTGACACTTGTGGTGCCCACGTAAAAGACGCGCCACAACAAAGGTAACACTTGCGTGCCCACTGGATACCGCCAATAACCATCTTTCACTTAACTTAATCATGTTTTGTTCTTTTACATATCATAATTACATTACATCATCGTAATCGTAATCATAAAACGTAATCTTGATCATAACGTAACCATAATTACATTACATCATCGTAATCATAATCATGAAACGTAATTCTAATCATTAAACGTAATCATGATCGTATTTTCGTAACATCAAAGTCATCATACTTCATAGCATCAAATCATTTAATAAACATCATTTACATAGACAAACGTTTCATATCCCGCACACCATAAATAACATAGCATAAACATCGTATAAAGCATCATAAACCATAGTTGGAAGGGGGAGGCTTGTAATATTCCTTCCTTTAATCTAATTAAGAATTGAATAACGAGATTCAAAACTATTTGACTAGGACTAGAAACTTTTCTAAAATAATTATTAGGCATCGTAGTACTTATGACATTACTTATGGAGTATTTGTAAAACATAAGGGTCATACTTAGGTGAGCATTATAACCATAATCTTGACTTAAAACTTAGGTTATTAATCTTAATGTCTTTTAAACATAAAAGTCGTATTTAGGTGGCAACATTAATTAATCTTTTTTATAAGCCATATGTAATAACTTGTGAATAAGGTTTTCATATTCAAATTATTCCAACTATAAGTACTTGTTAATAAATGAATATATTTTAACTAAACCAAATAATATGACAACATTACTATTTCTAACCCTTAACATGATTCTTCAACTTCAATTAATTAGTGAGATTTATTATCGCTTACAAAGTACTCGCTTATGTTTCAAAAGCATGATTACAACTAAACTAGGATGATTTTCATCATTATTCTAATTATTCAAATATTATCATAATTATTACCCGAATAGTTATTATAAGCTCATAAACGACTATTACGTCGTCGAACAAACTTAGGAGTTCCTAATGTTCATTCATAATTCCATAATACAAGAATGAGTGGTTTATTAGTTTAAGCAAAGCATACTTAGTTTAACCCATACTACAAAAATTAGCCCAACTAATTAACTTGGTGGCTTAGAGTAAAACTAATTAAATCAAGTTAGTTTCCGTTAGCCCAACTGTTTACTAAGTAACTTTACTTAACACTAAACAAATCGATTAAGGCCCAATAATTAAAATTGATTAACAAATTTAACTAGGATGGCTTGATGGCAAAACTAATTAAATCCGCTTTAGGCCGAGATTCAAACTAACTAACAATAGGTAATAAATGGGCTTGTATTTATAAACTTAAAATTCGGAAACTAGGATTAAGAGGTATGTATACGTACCTCTCGCTCAATTGAGCAGGGACGTCAAACGCAAAACAGGTGGAAATGAGATGGTGCTCCAAATGCAACACAGGTGCGCGGTGAAGTTGGGAAGCAAAGACAGTGGCAAGCGCGTGGTGGCTCGAGCCGGCCTTCGACGAGCTCGGCTTCGGCGAGCCGTTGTCGAAAGAAACATATAAGATAACGAAGGGGAGGAGAGGGAGGAATAAGGGGCGACTGAATGCAGCAACAAGCTACCGGCGAGGCCGCTGGGTACGCCAACGAGGCCGGTGCGGCGGATATTATAGATATGAGAGGTGAAGTGAAAATTTTTGTTAGTGGTTTTCATCTCTAATTCATGGCTTTTTATAGAGGGTGTTAAGGGGACAAATGAGAGGTGGTTTGAGTGGTGATTGGTGGTTCAACACCTCGGGAAGCAAGGGGGAGAGAAAGAGGAGAGAAGGAAGAAGATGGGCAATGGGGTGTCTGGGTGTGCCGTGCGGGATCGAAGGAGCCGAGTACATCGCCCTTTCTTTCTTCCTCTTTTCTTTTCCTTTATATATATATACATATGTATGTATACATATATACATATGTATGTATACATATATACATATGTATGTATACATATATACATATGTATGTATATATATATATATATATATATATATATATATACACATCATATATCAACTGATTAGTAGCTCTAAAATGATAAATTTGGTCTACTAGCAAGTGTTTCCCCCCTGGGTTTTGATAAACAAAGTTTTGTCAAATGTTCCCCTCATGTATTTATTCTCCATAAAAAACATTGACAATCTCTCATACCAAGCTCTTGGTGCTTGTTTGAGACCGTACAAAACTTTATCAAGTTTGAATACATAGTGGGGGAACAACTTGATCAAGAAAAACCAGGTGGTTGTTCTACATATACCTCCTCTTTCAAATAGCCATTCAAGAATGTTGTCTTCACGTGCATCTAAAACAATTTCATATTCATGTAGCAAAGAAATGCAATAAGAATTGTAATACCTCTAACCTAGCAACAGTGCAAAGGTCTCATCATAATCGTTGCCTTCTTGTTGATTGTAGCCTTACACCATAAGCCTTGCTTTATTTAGTACTATTGTACCAAGATCATCCAACTTATTTCTGAACACCCATCTAGTGTCAATGACTCGACCTATCTCTCGGTCTTGGATCAAGATGTAATACCCGGTTCCTTTCGATGATTATATCAATCTTGCATAGCCAACACCCAATCTAGATCATTCAAGGCCATCTTATAATCAACTGGTTTTATGTCGGACAAGAAAGAAAAGAAAACACAAAAGTTTTCCTAAACAACTCTTCTTGTTCGAATTCCCTTATTGATATCACTAATGAATCGATCTCGAGGGATGAGAAGATTGATATGTAAAACTCTTGGAAAATGGACCATCTTGTCTTCTGAATTAGCATGACTAGGACCAATTAGCATTCCAACATCATCTAAATGGAATCTCTCGATGTGCTAGGATGCAACGTGGATCCTTGCTCATTTCTTACCCGTTCCTCATTAGGATTACCACCACCTTGTGTAGTGGTTCCCTCTTAGTTGTTTACCCGTTGTTCTCCATGGGAACCATTAACATCCGGTTCCCCCTCAAACAAATCCCTCATTATTCTCTTCTCGTTCGGATCGGGTCCTTCACCATCGCATTTGGTGGATCAAGAGGTGGACCTCGTCTCCTCCTCTTTTGGATCCTAATTTGAACCAACCGGTTGTTGCCTAGTGAACTCAAGCATTCCAATAATATCTCCTCGCTCAACCTATGCAATCTCGTAAGACATATTAAACTCATTAAAAATCACATGAACACTTTCATTAACATACATGGTCCTCTTATTGAACACCTTGCATGCTTTACGAACACTTTGTATGCTTTACTATGAGGAGAGTATCCAAGAAAGATTTATTGTCTCATCACTTCTAGGGTCGAACTTATCAAGATGTTTCCTCCCATTATTATGCACAAAACACTTGCATCCAAAGATACGAAAGTGTGTAATATCGGGCTTTCTACCCTTTAGAGTTTGATAGGTCGTTTCACTACCAAAAATAATTCCTAAATCACCTAACTAGTATAGTCGCAAGTAGGGTCGAACCACCGAGGAAGGACAGCTTAAAATCACAATTTGAACCAAGTTCACTAGTACTAACAATCAAAAGTTGGAGTTTTTGGTTAACTAATCGGAACGCAAACGAAAGAAGTGAATAAAATTCGATAATTAAAAACCTAGGGCTAATAGGATTCACTATGCATCGATCATGATTCAAGAACAATAATTGGGATAGGAATGAATTTAGGCAAAAGAAAGATGTTGCTCGCAATCAAATTCCACAATTAAACAATAAAACAAGCTATCGCGATTATGGCTTAATTGTTCAAAGATAGAAATCCATCACTCAAACTCGCAGCTCTCGCTATAGAATTGAGCGAATAATACTTGCAAATTGGCCAAACATGCAATCAATCCAAAACCCATCAATTGAATTGCCAAAACAAATCGATTTAAATCCTAAAAACTAACAAGAATCATGACCTTTGCATAGTTTCACCAAGCCCTAGAAGAAAGTCTACTCACTATTCATAATTGAATTAACAAGAACAATAACAATAAAAAACCCTAGAATTCATGATTGAAAACTAAAAGAAACAAAGAATTAACAATAATAAACTATATTGAAAAGCAAAACAATAATTAAAATTGATAAAGAACAATGGAAGAAAATACCTCAAAACTTGGATTAATGGAGAAAATTAGGGTTCAAGGTTGAAGAAGAAGAAGAGAATGGAAAACGTAATGCTGGCCTCCTTTCGTTTTCTTTCTTCTTTTCTTCCTCCAAACCTTAATCTAAAAACATAACATTCTAAGTCTATCTCCTTTCTAACTTAAAGAAAAATAAAATAAAAAAGTAGTACAAAACTAGGAGAGTAGTGGAAAGGACATGTGGCACACGGCCCAGCTGAGGTCCGACCAGCCGACGCTGGTCGCCCAGCGGACGAAGCAGTGGCGGCTGCTGCGAAAGAGAAAAACCAGCGTGCGCTGGTTTTGATCCTGGACCACCGGCTCAACTTCGGAAGCTTGTATCTCATGTTCTAGGCATCGTATTGGGGCGTGTGACCCACCGTTGCGAAGCTCTTCGAGTCTAGTTTCCAATGCATTTTAAATCGAATTAATCCGATAAGTACAGCTCGCGATATGGCCAAAATAGTGCAGGGTGGTCAAACTGATCTTTCGCAAACAATGTTATTTCTTCAATTCTAGCTCTATTAACCCCAATAAGCTATGCCATTACCCTTATGAATGTCAAATAAGCTTCATATGATGTAAATCTTCGTATAGAACATCCATGATCACCAACTCTCCTTGTACAATCATCAACTTCGTGTCATCTTGCTCCGAAAGCTTCCAAATAGCTATAAAACTACCTGAAAAGTTAAGAAACACAAACGAAGCGTAATAGAGCACAAAAATGGATAATTTATGCAGTTAATGCCTAAAATGCAACTATATGGACTAATATGCAACTAATATGCGACTAAAATATGCCTAAAAAACTCTATACAATTGTGTTTCATCAAACTCCCTAGCTAAACCGTTGCTTGTCCTCAAGCAACAAAGACAAGATTCTCAAAACATAAGTATGCTTCACCCTTTAAAAGCAACATCGCTAAGCACTTGTGATCACATCCTCTCAATCAAAGCATCCAAATGACTCAATGCCTATCCAAGAGTAAAAACCATTCAAGCGAAAACCAAGCCTTATTATAGAAAAAGAACTAGGAATCAAGGAAAGAGTTCTCACCGAGTGACACTCCTCTCTTGTGGCGAGTATAAGATAAACTCGATCGCTCTCCGCCCACAAATATGCAAAAAGATGTGCATATGAATCAATTTTTGTAGCCTAAGATACTAATAAGGCACCCTCCCATCTCACTAACACTCATGTGTTTGAATGGGAAAATAATAGCACTCAACCTACAAAAAGTCGACTCGAAATGCATCACATACTCACAAATCTTGGCAAGATACCACATCAAGGAAACACATATAAATGCATGATTATCAAGAAGGTCTTTATTGAGCTTGTAATGGGGCTTAGGTCAAGGGTAGGATAAAAATTTGGGAATATGTGAGCTAGAAGTCCATTTTAGGGGAGCAAAATCCGATAAATAACATAGCCTAAAGATGAGGCTAAAACAACTCCAATCGACTTCGAACTTGATACTACCAAATCAACCAAACAATTGAAAAGCACCATTATATCATCATCAAATTATGAGAGATTTACAATTTGCAAAGGCGAAAATGTACAACTAAATAAAAGAATTGAAACTAATTTTTTTGATTTTTCTTTTCTTTTTTTTTTTTTTCTTTCTTTTTTCCTTTTTTTTTTGGTTTTTTTTTTCTTTTTTGATTTTTTTTTTTCGCCTTGCATGAATATTTTTATTTGAAAAGATGATGATGATACAACAAACCGATAAAGCAATCTCCAATAATGAGGAAACAAACCATCCAACACCAACAATGAGCCAAAACGTCAACAACAACACCACTCACCAACTAACCAATATGCTCCCCCAAACTAGACTTAGGTTAATCAAAAGAGGCCGAAAAGGTTTGTAATGTGGTTAAACATGAAAGAGAAGGTAAGGCTCAAAATATGGGATCAAGTGGAAAATTTTGTCCTATAAAAATCAATGTAGCACGGCTCCTAACAAATGAGGGCCTTCTATCATGCTCATCATGCAATTACACGCTTAACAAGACTAGTACCAAGCCAAGATTGAGATCAGTGACACACCAGAACTAATCACACAAGAAGGAATTAGTAAGATAGAAATCAAAGCTCAAATCCTTACAAGTTAAACTCTTCCTTGTTCCAAACAATAGACGATAAGGCTCGAAACTCAAGTTCGAGTTACCAAGGAATCGGAAAAGAAACCAAGAGTTTACAATGACAAGTCTCAAGAATCACGCTTTTCAAAAATTTTAACCATAGGGCACAGGGAAGCATACTCTACCAAAGAATCCAATAGTAGCATCAAGAGAGAATGAAACACACTAATAACTAAGAAAGCAATACAATTTTTTTGGTTGCAAGTAAACTCCCACTCCTAATGAGTGGTACAAACCATGCAACAATCCTAAGAAAGAAATAAAGAACTACACTAAGAAAGCAAATAAAAATAAGTATCCCTCCCCCAAGCTAAACGAAAGACAAAGTCCTCACCGTGAAAACGCATAAAACATAGGGAAGAGAAAAGAAGAAGCTCACTCAGCATGGACGTCCGGAGGACATCATCATTAGAAGCGTGGTGCCGTAAGCTTCTAACCGATGACGTAGAGAAACCACCTCGAACCAAGATTATCCACTCTCCGCTCGAGTCGATCAAACCGATCAATCACGTCTTGAGAAAAACTCGCAAAACCGTCCATGAAGAGCCGAAATTCTCGAGCCCGGGAGCTGTGCCAAAGGAGAAGCATGTGAATCAAAGACTTCGGACCGAGACATCCGAGTGTATGGGTGAGTAGGGCCCAAAAGATCACTCTGATCTCGTGGCACATAGGCATGCTGAGCAGGGGTGTCAACATTGTCGATAGGGGACGCATCAGAAGGTGCAGAAGAGGCGACACCAGGAATGGACAATAGAGCACCTGTAACGCTCAAATGAGTGGCGGGGGTCGTGGAGTTTAGCATAAGAGATTGGGTGTAGCACCCTTCCCCTCGCCCTTGACAAACCATGTAAATCCACGAATAAGACCCACTAACCACTTATAAGTTTTCATCTGTCGAACATCCAACAAAGCACAAGATGGTAATTTAGCATAAGAAGACAAATCAACCCCAAAATGCCTTGCGAAAACTGTAACAAAGCTACCCATAGTGATGGACTCCTTGTCATGATCTCGTTGCCAAAGCAAGGCGGCAATTAAGAATTTTCCGAAGTCTAGTTGACCCATGAGAGTAGGATCACCATGCACAAACCACCAAAGCATGCGAAAGTCATTAGTAGCCACTTGCCCACTTTCATCCTTTGGATAGAAAACTTGGAGTAGCATTCGATGTAAGATTCTAATAACCGGATTCACAAGAGCAAGAGCCTTGGTATAACCAACTACCCAATCATCTCGTCCCGTCACCTCCTTCCAAAATGTTCTTGGGGCAAATTGTTTTCCCAAGTGGTAGTTTCACAAAAGGATTTAAATGACTCGGGACTAATGGTACCACCAAGAGGAAAAGTAAAAAGCTCGTTTACTTCTTTTGGGGACTCATCACTCTTGCCTCCCCACCAATATAGAAATTAATCTCACCCGTCTCCAAGACTTCTAGAGAGGATAGAAACTCCAATACCAAAGTGGGGTAAACCGCCTCATTCAAATTAAGAACCTTAGAAAACCCATGTTTCCGAGCAACCCGTTGTATGCAATCATCGACCCCCAAGTCCTTAGCATCACGTGGTGAATAACGAAGGGTAGGCTTAAGTAGTCGGTCACTAAGAGTGGTTCGAATGACTCTTCGGGGATCGAGCAAGTGAAGAGGAGGGTCGAGAGGTCGGCTTGGGTGCACCGGAACGAGAGCTCGATGGAGGGGCTCACTTCTTTGGTTGAGGCTTAGTGGCTGGTAGTGAATCGGCTTTGGCTTTAGACTTTGAAAGGTTTCTTTTAGTGGGTTTCATGATGCTAAAGACACTAACACCATACAATCAACCAAAAGACACCAACTCACAAATAACAACTCACCAAATATACCCCACAATATCGATACAATCAATCAAAACCTTCAAGTTCAATGCGCAATCTCAAATTAGCCACCAATTAGCACAATAATCACCACAATCAATTAGAAATTGCGTGAGGTGACAATTAATCAACAATTGCAACAAGGAACAAGTACCAAGTACCACCACCAAATCATCATCAATAATCAAATCAATCTTCTCCCAAAATAATGAAAATATGATGATTGAACTTACTAATCTCCAAGCATAGGATAGGAAACCAGAAGAATTCCAAGAATGTCAAAGAAGGTCCAAGTAGTCCTCAATTAGTCCAAGAAGCCAATGCAATTGAAGAATTAAATCAAAAATCCCAAAATTAATGTCGAAATTAGGCTCGATTTTCGTTCTTCGTTTGTCGATTTTCCGGGTGAGAAGGTACCGCAGCCGAGATGAAAGGCGGCCAACCGTGGGCGGGGTTCCAAGAGAGAGCGGTGGTGAGCGGTGTTGCCGGGCGTGCCGCCGCCGAGAGAAGAGGGGTTTCGAGACCCCTCTGTTTGCGCGAAACAGGGCAGCAGCAGCAGGTGGCTGCTGCGTCGCTGCTGCAGGTGGCGGCGCCGGAGTGGAGTGCGTCGGAGGTCAGAGAAAAGAGGGATGGGAGTGGTAAGTATAGTGGTAAGTATTCCCGCCTGTCACGCGGGTGACCCGGGTTCGATCCCCGACAACGGCGCCAAATTTTGATAGGTCGTTTCACTACCAAAAATAATTCCTAAATCACCTAACTAGTATAGTCAGGCAAGTAGGGTCGAACCACCGAGGAAGGACAGCTTAAAATCACAATTTGAACCAAGTTCACTAGTACTAACAATCAAAAGTTGGAGTTTTTGGTTAACTAATTGGAACGCAAACGAAAGAAGTGAATAAAATTTGATAATTAAAAACCTAGGGCTAATCGGATTCACTATGCATCGATCATGATTCAAGAACAATAATTGGGATAGGAATGAATTTAGGCAAAGGAAGATGTTGCTCTCGCAATCAAATTCCACAATTAAACAATAAAACAAGCTATCGCGATTATGGCTTAATTGTTCAAAGATAGAAATCCATCACTCAAACTCGCAGCTCTCGCTTATAGAATTGAGCGAATAATACTTGCAAATTGGCCAAACATGCAATCAATCCAAAACCCATCAATTGAATTGCCAAAACAAACCGATTTAAATCCTAAAAACTAACAAGAATCATGACCTTTGCATAGTTTCACCAAGCCCTAGAAGAAAGTCTACTCACTATTCATAATTGAATTAACAAGAACAATAACAATAAAAACCCTAGAATTCATGATTGAAAACTAAAAGAAACAAAGAATTAACAATAATAAACTATATTGGAAAGCAAAACAATAATTAAAATTGATAAAGAACAATGGAAGAAAATACCTCAAAACTTGGATTAATGGAGAAAATTAGGGTTCAAGGTTGAAGAAGAAGAAGAGAATGGAAAAACGTAATGCTGGCCTCCTTTCGTTTTCTTCTTTTCTTCCTCCAAACTTAATCTAAAAACATAACATTCTAGTCTATCTCCTTTCTAACTTAAAGAAAAAATAAAATAAAAAGTAGTACAAAACTAGGAGAGTAGTGGAAAGGACATGTGGCGCACGGCCCAGCTGAGGTCCGACCAGCGGACGCTGGTCGCCCAGCGGACGAAGCAGTGGCGGCTGCTGCGAAAGAGAAAAACCAGCGTGCGCTGGTTTTGATCCTGGACCACTGGCTCAACTTCGGAAGCTTGTATCTCATGTTCTAGGCATCGTCTTGGGGCGTGTGACCCACCGTTGCGAAGCTCTTCGAGTCTAGTTTCCAATGCATTTTAAATCGCATTAATCCGATAAGTACAGCTCGAGATATGGGCAAAATAGTGCAGGGTGGTCAAACTGATCTTTCGCAAACAATGTTATTTCTTCAATTCTAGCTCTATTAACCCCAATAAGCTATGCCATTACCCTTATGAATGTCAAATAAGCTTCATATGATGTAAATCTTCGTATAGAACATCCATGATCACCAACTCTCCTTGTACAATCATCCACTTCGTGTCATCTTGCTCCGAAAGCTTCCAAATAGCTATAAAACTACCTGAAAAGTTAAGAAACACAAACGAAGCGTAATAGAGCACAAAAATGGATAATTTATGCAGTTAATGCCTAAAATGCAACTATATGGACTAATATGCAACTAATATGCGACTAAAATATGCCTAAAAACTCTATACAATTGTGTTTCATCAGAGTTCATATGGGGTCTTATTCGATTTAGGTCTAATGAGAGCATGATTCAAGATATAGCATGCACTGTTAACAGCTTCTCCCCAAAAACTCTTAGGGAGACCACTTTCAATAAGCATCGTCCTCGCCATCTCCTCTAGAGTCCTATTCTTTCTTTCCAAAACACCATTTTGTTGAGGTAGTCTAGGGGCAGAGAAGTTGTGACTCACTCCATGCTCTCTACAAAAATCAATGAAACTTGAATTATCAAACTCAGAGCCATGGTCAGATCTTACTGCAACCAGCTGATGATTTAGATGGTTTTGTACCCGCTTCACTAATGCAACAAACTCGTTAAATGTTTCATCTTTTGAGTGTAAAAAGATGACCCATGTAAAACTTGAAAAATCATCAATCATAACACAAACAAACCTGTGACTAATTCAACTTTGTACACGCATGGGACCACATAAATCAACATGTACAAGTTCGAAAGGTCTACCGGGTACTCATAACACTTTTCGGCTTAAAGGAGGATTTTGCATGTTTTCCTTTGGCACATTCTAAACAAATTTTATCAAGCTCGTACTTAATATTTGGAAGACCAATTACTAAGTCACGAGTTTTTAGTTTATTCAAAAGTGTCAAGCTAGCATGTCCAAACCTCTTATGCATTGATTTGACTCAAACAACACTCAAACAAAATGGACTTGTTGTAATACCCCGAACCTTAATCTCGTTTAATTAGATACTAATTATGTTTATTAGTTTAATTGCGTCCTAAATTTTTCCAAAATGACCATGGTTAAAGCTATTTTCTAAAATAAATATATTTACTTTAGTTATTACGAAAGTGATATTTATTACGATAATTTTTTTTATTTATAATATAGTTTATGGAGTTAATATTTTGATAAGAAAATCCTATATATTTTCCTATATGATATTTGAGTAAATGATTTTTAGCCAAAGTCCACTATTGATGTTTGAAGCCCAAACTTAGCAAAACCCAAACATTTGATGAAGGGTCAAAGTTTGACATTTTTTTTAATTAAAACCCGCGAAACTCTCTCGCGCATGATTAGCATTCCTCGCTAATGTGCACTGTCGCCATGGCAGGAGCTTCAAGGGGAAATCAAAGAAGGTAATTGACAAGAAGCAACAAGATGATAAACCACGTGGACCTTCCTCTACTCCTCGTGGAGCGAAGGTCAAATCAATGGCTAATTACATGGGATTCGGACTTTACTCTAGGTTCCATGAATCGTATTATTTTGACACCGGAAGATTCACTGAAAGCATTGCGTAATCAAGCTTCTCACAAAGATGGATGAATGGTCGACCATAATGAAAAAAAACCCGCAGGCGAGTTTCGGGAGAGGAGGCTCCGGGTAACTCTCAATCTAGGAATTTGATATCCGAATTTGAGAATGTTAGGGTTGAAACAAAATCTGACATCGAAATTGAATTGAATAAATCTTGTCCTAAAATTGATGTTGATGATATACAAGAAGAAATCAATTTTTGGGGAATCCCTGCTATTTGTTATGTGATTGGATCAAACCCACCTTTCCATGTGATGGATGGATTTGTAAGAAGAATTTGGGGGAATATGGGTATTGATAAAGGTGCATCCGTGGGAAGGGGGATTTTCATGGTGAGATTGCAAACAATTGAGCAAAGAGACCTTATTCTGGCTAAGGGATTTCAGTTTTTTGACAATAAACCCTTTATTGTTAAAGTATGGAACCCAGATATGAATATGCAGAAGGAAGAAATTAAAACTGTTCCAATTTGGCTGAAATTTCCATCTTTGGATTTTAAGTACCGGGGAGAAAGAAGTATGTTCAAAATAGCTGGTATAATTGGGAAACCAATTAAACTAGACCAAGCCACAATCAAGAAAGATAGGTCGCAATATGCCAGATCTTGTCAAGTGGAAATGGACCAAAGAATTTCCAGAGGTTATCGATTTGAAAATGAAAAAGGGGTTATTCCCGAACAAAGTTGAGTGTATGAATGGAAGCCCACAATTCACTAAGGAAAGGTATGGGACATGATAGTAGCCTATGCAAAAAGAATCAAAGAAGAGAAATGAATGGGGAAATAAGGAAGAACTGGGTTGTTAAGAAACCAAGAGTAGATGGGGATGGCTTTCACCCGCTCAAAGAAGGCGTAAAGGATCCTCACCTCAAAAATTACAAAGAAGAGGGGAGATAGAAAATTCTTTTGTTGCATTGAGTGTGGAGGAGAAAGAAGTTGAGCACCCAGGGGTAGACTTGGTTGCTGAAGAGGGTAGTATGGAGGGGGAGTCTCCAGACACCCATGGATAATATTCTTACTTGGAATACTAGGGGATTAAACAAAGAAGAAGAAACAAATCGAGGTAAGGAATTTCATCCTTGCTCACAAAATAAGGTTGTTTGGTCTCCTAGAAACAAAAGTCAAATCATCAAAGCTTGGTGATTTGTACTTGACTATGTGCCCGGGTGGTGTATTACCTCAAATAATGCTTGGCATGGAAAGGGAAGGATAATTGTTGGATGGCATCCCTCTCGCATTTCAAAGTTGACATTTTGAAATGTACAAGTCAACTTATCCACCGTGAAGTGACTACAACTAATGGTGGGAGTAAATTTTTGTGCACTTTCATATATGGTTTCAATGATAGAGCCGAGAGGATGCAATTGTGGTCGATCTTCAGTAGTTGCTAGAAGTACTTCATGGCTCTTAATGGGGGATTTTAACTCCATTTTGAATCCTGATGAGAGAATTGGTCAACCTGTTAGACCAAGAGAAATACAGGATATGAGAGAATGTATGGCAGCTTGTCAGTTACGTATATAAAGTCCTCAGTAATTTCTTTACTTGGACAAATAAACAAGGGGCCGATAGCGTAGTTTTTTGCAAGTTAGATAGGGTCATGAGTAATGAAGCTTCGCAACAACAATGGACCGAAGCCGAGGCCACTTTCCTCCCCGAAGGTGAGTTTCGATCATTGTCCAATGTTGATTAAAGTGTATCCCGAGACTCGAAGAAAAAGCCCTTTCGTTTCTTTAATATGTGGAGTTCTTCCCCACATTTTTTAGAGACAGTTCAGAAGATTAGGAGTAAGAGAATCACAGGATGCAAAATGTACAGAGTGGTTACTCGACTCAAGCAACTTAAATTTGATTTGAAGAAATTGAACGGGGATGAGTATGGTGATGTGTATGTTCAAGACTCTAGTACTTTTCGTAATATGATGGAGGCCCAATTGCAATCAAGAATGACCCTTGTAATGGGGAGCTTGCCGACAAAGAAAAGTTAGCTAGAGAGGAGTATGGCGAGCTCACAAAAACTATGTGGAGTTCCCCGAGCTAGAAAGCAAAAGTGAGATGGGTGAATGAAGGGGATGACAACACCAAAAATTTTCACCAGAGTATTAAGCAGAGAAGATTGCAAAACAGAATTAATACAATCAAAGATGAACATGGCCACTGGACTTCTGATGCTTCTGAGGTTGCTGGGGCTTTTGTGTACTTCTATCAGAATCTTCTTGGTACAAGTAATGGTTGCAGGTCTGTGGAGGAGTGTATTATAGCCAAGGGGAAGATTTTGAGTGAGGAGCAGCAGAATCTTCTTAAATGGGATTTTACAATGAAGATGTAAAGCAAAGTCAGTGTTTTCAATCCCTGATGATAAGTCTCCTAGGTTGGATGGTTATACAAGCAACTTCTTCAAGCAAGCCTGGGGGGTGGTAGGTCCTGATATCTCAGAGGCTATCTTAGAATTCTTTGCTACTGGGAAGCTGTTGGGAGAAATTAATTTACCGCTATTACCTTAGTCCCTAAGGTTAAATGTCCAACTAGTGTGGGGTGACTTTCGTCCCATCGACCGTTGCTCGTAATATATAAAGCCATTACTAAGCTAATTTGCTCCAAATTAGCTATAATCCTACCCGAGATAGTGTCGATAATCAAGGAGCTTTCACTACTGGTAGAAGCATCATAAACAATGTGTTGATTTGTCAGGATTTGGTGAAACTTTTTTCAAATTCCCATAGGCAGGCTTCCGGTTTTATGATGAAAATCGACTTGAGGAAGGCCTACGACTCGCGGGAATGGAAATTTGTTGAAGAAATTTTGGTTGCCTCAAGTTTCCCGATGAAGTGGTTAAATGTATTATGGCCTGCATTACATCACCTAGATTTACTCTGCTTATTAATGGGAATACATAAGGGTATTTTCCTGCAAAAAAAGGCCTGAGACAGGGGGACCCCATGTCCCCTCTCCTCTTTGTTCTGTGCATGGATTACCTAACTCGAATTATGGCTTACATTGGTGATTTGCTTGATTTTAAATATTACTCCAGGTGTGCTTCTTTGAAATTGAATCATCCGTGTTTTGTCGATGACCTCATCCTCTTCCGTAAGGGAGAGGTTCCTTCGCATACTTATTACTTCAAGGGCTCCAAATGTTTTCCCGAAACCTTCGGGTCTCCAAAGCTAATAAGCATAAGTCCGCCTTATATAGCACAGTGTTCAAGAAGGTGAAGTTCGAGGCCGCAAGATATGTCCGGCTTTGTTCATGAGACTCTCCCTTTTAAGTATCTAGGGGTCCCTATCCCAGGCAGGAAGATTAAAGCTACCGATTGTGAACTTCTTATGGATAAGATGGTAGCAAGAATCAAGGTTTAGAGTACTCGGAATTTATCTTATGCAGGGAGAATTCAGTTAATCAATAGTGTTCTTATGAGTGTTCATAGTTACTGGGCACAGATGTTTATCTTTCCTAAACAATTGATTAACAGAATCAATGATATATGTAGAAACTTTCTCTGGAAAGGTTCACTGCCGCTTCTTCTCCCCGGGTATATCAAGTGGGATAAAGTGTGTTCTCCCAAGGATCAAGGGGTTTGGGGATAAGAAACGTTGAAACTGAATAGGGTGGCAATGGGGAAGATCATTTGGAATATAGGTTCACATAAAGAGGATTTGTGGGTCAAGTGGATACACACAAAGGTATATTAAAGACACAAATTGGTCGGCTTATCATCCACCTTCCTCTCGCTAGCCGGGTGGTAAAATATTTGTGTAAAGTGAGAGACTTATTAACACCTTTACGTATGCATACTGAGTATGGATAAGAAATATTCCATCAAGCAAAGCATATAAGCCGCTCACTACGATGAGTCTCGCACAGTCAATTGGTGTGTAGGGGTTTGGAATAGGGCTTCTTTTGCCAAAGCATAGATTTATCTTATGGCTTGGGGTCCAAGAAAGATTACAAACCAAATGCAAACTATTCCTCTATGGCACTAAGTGAGAGATAAATTGTGTCTTATTTGTGGGATTGCGAGATGAAAATCATTCCCATTTATTTTTCCAAAGGTGCATTTAGCCATATGGTGATTTCAAGACTGCCCAAAGGATTGGGCATTACATACGGAGGATAGAATTTGGTGCGTATGCTTATTTGGATTAAAAGATCTTACAGAGGCACAATGACACGAAGGAAGATAATATACCGCATGATTGATATGATTGTATATAAAATTTGGGAGGCAAGGAACTTGGCTTTTGGAAAGAACAAGTTCCTAGTATTGAACATGTTGGGCATAGTATTCAATGTATAGTGCGACTTAGATTTGATTTTTTGTCTAAAGAGAAAATGTAGTAGGAAAGATAAGGAATGGTTTGGTAGCTTGTACTTGTCATAGGCTGGGTTGTTTTTTGGTCTTTGGACCAGGTGGGTTTTTGGAGCTGTTTTGTTGAGGCTCTGATGTGTGTTAGGATGTAAATGAGGTTTTGAGTTTTATACAATACGCTGATTTACCAAAAAAAAAAAAAGTTTGACATTTTGTTTTAGTTCACCAAAAGAAAATAAGAAAAAGAAAAGAAGGAAAGAAAAGGATGAAATAGTCAAGCCAAAAATGTTGACTTTCCCACCCTTCCTCTTCCTTCTTTTTCCTTCTTCTACTTTCTAGTTTCTTCCTCCTCATACATGGCAACATTCATCAAATAGCCATTGTTAGCCACCTTCAAACATCACCCTTAACACTCTCTACCTCATTCTATCCGCCCCAAACTGGCCGGAAATCGCCACCCAAGAGACCCACTGCTTCCACACTCTTTTTCTTTCCCCCCGTTTTCCCGCCGACCATCGACGAAACCACCGTATCACCACCACCCCCGCCGACCACCATCATGACACCCAACCACCCCTCACTCGCACCTCCCCTCTCTTCTCTCCCATGCTTCTCCTCTCCTTGCTAAGCTCCGTGCAGGTGCTGCTTCACCACTTCCGCGAGCCGCCGTGCCGGAGCCGAAGGCCGACGAACGACGCCATGCCGCCGCCGCTCACCGGAGTTCGAGCCCCCTTTGTCCCATTGTCCAATGTCGCTCTTCGAGCGAGGGTATGAAGTTCATTCCCTTTAATTTGTTACCGATATTAGTTTTGAAATCAAGCCTATTATTAATTAGTTTTATTATTGGGCCTAAAACCGATTTACCTAAATTAAACCATCTAGTTTAATTTGTTACTTCAAATTGTTGGGCTAATAAGTTTTAGTTATACTTATTATTATTGTTGGGTTAATGGCTAAACTGATTATATTGCAAACTTAAAAGATTAGAAAGACCAAAATATTATCAATACTTAGCTTATAATGAGGTTTCACGCAAATGACTTCAAGTTAAAAACTAATTACCAAATCACTTTTGAGGTAGAATCATAGTTTTCCAAGTTTAACTATTGCTTTATAAGTAAAAGACATTTAATCGAACTCCTAAAGCCTATAGAAATTAGGGGGCGATTAAGCAAGAAATATTTATTAGTGTGTAGTTTCTAATTATGGGTTTTATTATTATTGGAGTTATGAGTTTATGGAGATTATGTACGTCTGTGCTCTGGAGGCTAAGTTATGACGATACTTAAGGAGTAAAGGAAAGGAAAGGAATAGCATATAAGGTAACGTTTATGTTCAAGAATTGTGTCCGCTTCATATACGTTATGTGTAACCTTTATGTTTAGCAATTACGCGTGTCCATATATAATATATGTGCCCGAATGTGTGATTATGATTATGTGATGCTAATTATGTGGTATGACTATGTTATGTAATTTTATGCTATTAAGTATGATGTATATATATGATATCATGAATATATGTGAATCTCATAGCTAAATTATATATGATAAGGTATGAAGTTAAATGAGTTACGAATTATGGTTATCTGATAAGTTATGATAATAAAAGTGGATGGTTCTGCTGGCTTGGAATTATGAATTGAAATGGTAAATGGGTGAGTTACAGGTGGAGGAATTCTATTTACGATATACGAAATAATGGACCAAAATGGTCTAATGTTAATGTTTACGAATTACGAAAGTTATGCTCTGTCCAAAACCTGTACTTGTCAATGAACTAAGCTCACATTAATGGTCCTTGTCAGCAGACTATTCAATGATAATGATAATGTTCTCTGTTAATAATTACTAAAGTGTTATAATGTATGCTTGTGTGTGGAAAACGTTTACGAACTAAAACCGATTTTACAGGCTGAAGTAAAGTTACTGAGTTCCACTCATTTTAGGTTATTTTTATGTGTTTTCCCTTTTCTATATTTTTATGAAATCATTCAGGTATTATGAAGATAGCGCAGGATCAGTTATGTCAAGGATGCACCGGAAAGATTAAGTGACTCTGTAAATATATTTGGGATATTTAGGATATTTTGTATCAAGGGTAATCAATATTATTACTTTAAGTTGAGCATTTGTATGTTTAAAATACCATTTTAAGCTATTATTTTATTTGTGGGCTATAACCCACATGCTTAAGTTATGTTTCCGCTGTCAATTAAGGTTATGTATTTTTCGGGGCGTTACACTTATTCTCCGAAATCTTATCCAGTAAAGTGATGCTTAAAAGATTATGTTGCAAGCCATCAACGTAATACACATCATCAATAGCTTCTGAAAGTGACTTACCAACTTTACCTATACCAACAATAGAACCTTTACTATTGTCTACAAAGGTAACACTTCCACCATCATAGGTGCTGAGTGAGAGAAATTGCCTCTTATCCCCGGACAATGTGTCTTGAGTAACCACTGTCCAAATACCAAAAGTACTACCTCTCACTTTAGCCTGCAAGAAACAATTAAACATTAGATTAAGGAACCTAAATTTTCGTGGGTCCTTTTCCACAAACAACTGACTCTAGCTGGTCCGTCCTCACCCAAACCTACTTAACATGTTTGTTGTTTCTTTCCACACTCTTCTTCCTAGCTGGACAATTAAAGATCTTATGTCCATTCATACCACAACGATAACATACATGCATGTCCTTTACAAGAACATATTTACCTCTTTTGAATTCCTCAATCCAAGTGGTTCTTCTGGGGTGCCAGTTGGTCCTGGTTCTTGTTTAGGAATAACCAAGACCCACTGTACCACTGATACCCTCCATAGAGGTAAGATGGTTCAGTGGTATTCCTTGCGTATAAGAGCTTGTCAACATGCCTTTCGACTATTTTGGAGCTCTTTGTCCTTAGTTTCAATAACTTTTATTAGAGAAGCATTTTTCTCATTCATAGCTTTGAAATCCGTTTTGATTTTCTCAAGATCAAACTCAAGTTTTGAAATCATGGAGTCATTTGTCACGTTGACAACCACTTTCCGGTTTCCTTTATTCAATTGATTGAGTGTGACAAACTCTCTATGTAATTCTTCCGCATCATCAACCAAAAGGTTAAAAGCGTGCGCTTATTAAACTTACTTAGAGTGTTTGCCTTACTCTTAATAGCAACAAAATTTGGGGGATCATTAGAATGAAACAAATCATGCGTAGGCGGAACAATTAAATTTTCTTCACTATCACTAGGAGTATCCTCATCCTTTTCTAGCAAAGAGAACCCAACTGCTTCTAACTCGACTTTGCACTTGTCAAGTGCAACTTCAAGCTCAACCACTTGATCCTTTAACTCGTAGGACCAAAATTGGTGCTCTCCAAGTTGCTCTCTAAGAATCTCTCCAAGGAGAAAGAAAATGGAGAGCCAACTCTACCCCCAACATTGGTGCTCTCCCGGTTGCTCACGTTCACTTTGGAGAAATGCTCTCCCCCAAGAGCATTGAGAGAGCATGCTCTTGGCATAATATGATGACACATGTCATTGATAATTATGTATTTTCCTTTTTTTTTTTGCTTTTTGATTTTTGGAAAAAAATAAATTAAAACAATTTAAAACATAACTTGCATACCGCATGGCTTTGTTGCATTGCATGATTTTTGGAGTATTTACATTGCATTGCATGGTTTTGTGGACCAAAGCGAGATAACTGCTAATTGTAAACAACTCTATTTTGTTTATCCCAACAAATACATTATTGTAACAACCTCAACATTTGGGGAGATATTTCTATTTAAAACCTATTTGATTTCCTACCAGCCTCACTCATCATTTTAGTTTAAAAGATATAGCTCTTTTTTTTTCTATAAAGATATGATATAGCTCATTTTTTTCCCACAAAGATAAGATATAGCTCATTTTCATCAAATTTTAGCCAAAAAATAATATGAATCCAACTAAAATTAATCTCATAAATAATCAATCAACCCGATCAATCCACAAAATAAAAAGTAAAACGAAGCCAAAACCTCGATTCAAATCCAAATGAGACATTTCCTCATGCTCAACAACTAGCTGGATGAGTACTAGTTATCGACCTCATTTTTAACCTACTTTTAAACAACCACCATTGGCGAACTCCAATTGTTACCCCCATCAAATTGTAGGTTTCTTCCACTTTTAATTTTCCCATGTCTCAACATTTTGATACTTATCAGAGCTTGGGAGAACTTTCTTCCCCATAAGTTGATCTGAGTACTTACAATGATGTAACTACCAATGAGGGGCAACGAGATGACCAGGGGGAAGGAGATGACCCGGAGGAAGGAGATATTGAAGGAAATAATGCAGATGTGAGGAACTTGTCAGGGCCTCCACAAACGTCATATGTAGGAAAGGAATATGCAAAAGTGTACTGGACAATTGAAGAAGATACAACCTTGATTGCTGCTTGACTTCGTTTTGGAAAGAATAAGAAGAAGGGGACAAACCAATCGGCGGGACAATTTTGGGGTAAAATTGTAGAATATGTTAATAAGCATGTTCCATCTGATCCCCCAAGGACATTAAGCATATGCAGAAATCGTTGGGGAGAGATTGTCAAGACAGTTGGTAAGTATAGTGCATCATACTCACATCCTAAAGCACATGCACCAAGTGGAACGGGTCCTTCTGATATTGTGGTAAATGCAGTAGCATTGTATAAAGATAGTGAAAATAAGGATTTTGATATGGGTTATGCATGGGAACTTTTGAGGGAAGAACAAAAATTTAAGGAGTACCTCTCAGAGACTGATCTCACAAACTATGTTCCCCAAAATGTTGACAAGCCAAGTAATGTGCATAAGTCGAAGAGATCAAATCTTAATGGAGGTGGGCCAATAACTTCTTCTAGCAATTTAGAGACACCAACTAGTGATGATCATAATCCTGAAGCTCTAGAATTTCCTAAAGGACTTGATGATACTACAAACGCTAAAGCAAAAAGAAAAAGTGGTGTACAATAAATGAAAAGTATTGATAGCCTAGAAGATCATATTCGGAATTCATTACAAGTATTTGAAAATACTAACAAACCGGTTGCTGAGATGAAAGATATCAGAATCCGAGAAATGAAAATACAAAAAGATATTGAGGAATAAAGATTGGCCTTTGAAAAGGAAAAGGAACAGAGGGAAAAAGAAAAGATGCTTCAAAAAGAAAAGGATCACAAGTTTGCTCTTTTAGATAAATTGTTGAGCAAATCATCACTAACAC
Source organism: Beta corolliflora (assembly GCA_947648045.1). NCBI lineage: Eukaryota > Viridiplantae > Streptophyta > Magnoliopsida > Caryophyllales > Amaranthaceae > Beta > Beta corolliflora. The sequence goes on along the minus strand of CANSZD010002508.1, from coordinate 3,311 downwards.
TTACAGAAGAAGAGCTCAAAGCTAAATTATATGAACAATTATTTGGTTGTTAAATAGTTTTGTTTGGTAAATTTATTTCATTATTGTTTCAGTAAGTTAAAATAAGATAGTTATCATCTTGTACTTCTTTTCTTTTTTATCAAGTTATATGAACTCTTTAGTAATGCTTATTTGTTATACAGCTAATGATGACTATCAAAAAGATAATTATATTGACTTGACCATATAATTCTCCACCATATACTTGCATGAGATTAGCTTTGGTTTGTTATACTTGAACTTGCGACTTTGTCTCGAGTAATTTGCAAATATTATGCAAAAGTTAGTTAGCTATCAACGTTCAGTTTTTTATATTACAAATATTTTCTTCCATTTTGTTATACTAGACCTTCTATAAAACAATGGTTAACTCTGGAAGTTCGAACTCTAGTGCAAATGACCGCTTTGACTCAAGTGATGTACACAATCCACATGATACCACCATTCTCTCCTTTTCCAATTCATAAATTAAACCTCAGCTTAATTCCATGGTTGATAACTTAATCATGGGATTACCCCAAGCCCAATTACTCCAAATTCTAGCTTCAAATAAGGTTGCTAGAGGGCGGATAAGTAAACCAAATAGTAGGGAAAAACGTGAATATTATGAGAGGAATCAGGAGTGGGGTGCCAATTAATTGTGGATGGATTATTTTGCCCCACCTTTGGAGAGAAATTATAGCGATGAACATTTTCGACGAAGATTTCGAATGAAAAGAGAGTTGTTCGTTCATATTGTTGATAGATTGAAGAGCCACGATCCTTGGTTTGAGAAAAACCCGACGCAACTAGTAGGCTAGGGTCGACGTAGCCGTTGCAAAAATGTACCGCAACAATAAGGGTTATGGCTTATGGTGCACCATAAGGATCGTGTTGATGAGTACATGCGAATGGCAACCACAACTGTTAAAAGTTGTGTGAACCACTTCATTTGTGGGGTAATTGATGTCTTTGCACTTTGAATATTTGATAGCTCCTAACCCGTAAGATTTATGCCATTTACTACATGCATAAGAACGTGGTTTCCCGGCATGATAGGTAGCATTGATAGCATGCATTGGGAATGGAAAATTGTCTATGGAATGGAAAGGACAATTCAACGGTCGAGATGGAAAATCATCAATTATTTTGGAGCTGCGTCGTACGATCTCTGGATATGGCATGCTTTTTTGGAGTTCCCGGTTCATGTAATGGCATAAACGTGTTAGACATATCACCTGTGTCTTATGACGTCTCGGAGGTAGGCTCGCTTGATCCAGTTTGTGGTAAATGATCGCCAATATAAACTAAGTTACTTTCTGGCGGATGGAATATATCCTCCATGGGCTACTTTCATGAAAGCCTTTCGTATCCCACATTGGAGATAAGGAAAAACTTGTCTCACGATTTGAGAGTTATCGGAGAAGGATGTGGAACGTGCATTTGGAGTGCTACGAAGCTCGTTTTACCTTGATTCGTAACCTGCGCACATAATAGATTTGCAATTTGTAAGAAAAAGGTTATGAGAGCTTGTGTCATATTACTAATATGATAGTTGAGGATGAGCGTGCTACATATCGGTTGTATTATGATCGTCTCGGTTTGAGGCGCCGAGGAGCGGGTCGTGGCATTATAATCTTTGGGCCCAGCAGCGAGAACTTAATGACTATTTGTATGCACGATTTAGAAGTTCCTAATAAAGAAACTAATAATCAACTTCAAGAAGACTTAATGGAACATGTGTGGCAAAAGTTTAAAGGAAAAAACCAAGAAAATGGTTTGTAAAATAAAGTTTTCATATGTATTGATATCTTGGTTTTTAGGATATGAGAGGTATGTTTTAATTATTTTGTTTATGTATTGATTTCTATATTAATAAAGTATGTTTTAGGCTACAAAGAGGAGCCGATCAATCATACAATTTTAAAAATAGTAAAAAAATCAAAATATTGAAGAAAATAGAAATTAAAGATAATAATGAACAGGAGATTTCATTGGTGACTAATACCATTGTTAGCAATTTTGAAGGGGTGATCTTGGGAGTATCTTGAGGAGAGAGAGTAACGAATAGGTTGGAGAGTAATCTTGGAGGCTATGCCAATGTTGGTGCTCTCGACACACACTTGTTCTAAGTGATCACAGCTAGCAATTAGAATATCACATTCATTTTCTTTTCTTTGAACTCACGTTTGCCGAGTTATATAAGCCTCACTAAGTTTAATACACTCATCTAATAAGAAATCAGAGACATTCAACATATCTAGCATCATATTAATGCATGTCCTCTAGTTTGTTCCAAATTTACCTTGTGTTCATTAAGTATTTCCTTTTTCGCCATAAAGACATAAATTTGATATCTTGTTTCCTTCCCAGTTCCCTCCCGGCTATGATGTTTCCTCCTTGATCCATAATACTTGATCAAGCAAAGTCTCGCAATTAGGTTACTCTTTGTTCTCTTCTAATCAAAATCAGAGTCACCCCACGTGGGCACGCTACCATAGCTTCTTGAAACGCTCTCTTATCATTGCTCTTGAATAATTTATACTTCCATTATGGACAATCACGAATAATGATGTGACCAAATTCTTCGCACTTAAAATAACCTACACTTGAGAGGGTTAGTTTTTCTTAAAATTCTTACCTTTGAAATTTTTCCTTTGATTTTGAAATGCCTTTCAAAAGCGACCCAGCCATCATAGCTATGTGTCCTCTTCTTCTTCAATTGTTCCCTTCAAGCGACACCTCGTTGTACCTTGTCACTCTTAGACTGACTAAATTTTATGAGTCATAAGGGAACCAATTAGTTGTTCCGAACTCGGTGGTGTGAGATCTTTTGCTTCATAAATAGCTGTTACCTTAGCCGTCCATACATCTTGTTAAACTTTTCAACATTTTTCTAGCCAAATCCTGCGTCGAGAAAAACTTTTGCCAAGATATTTTAAATCATTAACTATAGTGAATCAGTAATTTATTTTTTCATCTATAGTATATAAATAAATTTTTCCTTTGATCTTGAAATGCCTTCCAATCCTACGTGACGATCATTTATTTTTCATCTTTATTCATGTTAAAAGCCGGCTATTTAGACATAAATGCATCCCGAGTTTTTAGACCTCTTTTTGCTTGGTTCCCTGTAAGCAAGTTCGAGGGTATCCAGCGTCCACTTTGGCGAGAACCTGGCTTGAGATTATTGTTTGTTCATTCTATCGATAGCTTGTTGCATTATGGACATAGCTTTGGCATTCTTCTCCGGCTTCTTGTAATCAATGAAAGTATACTCACTTTCCTTTTTT